>SNQJ01S0089963.1:0-33077 GCA_010110895.2 Picea sitchensis | reverse complement strand
TAAATGTTCATAACTAGTAAATGAGACAAAAAATGGAATGATGGTCATGGAAAAAATGGAGTGATGATAGTGAATAAAGTCCCCTACCTCCCAACTTAACTTGTTGCATGTCCTCATGCAACGTGACATAAGTCATAGAAGTGAAAAGGAAAGGGAACTGGATCAGGGAATTTTCCAAATTATTCATTGCTAGTAGTTGAGGAATTACACGATTAAAGTTTAGAAAATAACATACCTCCACTTACCCAAAATGTTGATGAACTATGCAGTAGGAATATGGCTGATGCGGCTGGTGGAGCATGGAAGATGTCACTATTGCAGGATCATGTGAAAAGTGATTGCTGCTGTAGCGACGACTGATGTCGGCTGGATCAGAGAATGTGAAGTGGATGAATCTGAACTGCTGCTGAATGAATCATGGAAAAGAGAAAGTAGGAAAGTGGAACTGTGGTAGTCTCTGGTATGGATGAAGTCATGCTGCTATAACTACTGATAGAATCATGAAAAGTGTATAGTCTTCACCTACTACAACCCGATGGTATAATTATAATCATTCGAATGAATGTGTCGATGTCGAGCATTAAAAAAAGTCAGTGGATTACCGACCAATGATGAATGTCGTTAACCAATGCGAGGCAACTCATCATTGATGTCAATGAGTGCAAAGGTACCTGAGTAGATCTTGCAAAGTGAAATTGAATGAGTTGATGTCGAGCCACTTGCAAGATCTGACGATCAAGGGACATTGATGTATTCCCATGATTGTCAACGAGATAACTTGCCATTAAGGCATGCAAGCCTCTAGGTACTCAAAATGGACTCTAGTCTATATCCCAGATAAGGTGTTGAGGTCGATGGGGCAAGATATGTTGAAAGGTGGGCCTTAAGGAATCCCACATCAGTCAACGCAATTTCTGATAAAAAGAGTGGTAGGACTATAAATGAAAAGATCTTAGTAGTAACAGTGTGTATGGCAAGGCAATGTAGTCATGGAAAGGGAGTTGGATAGTTTTATTGAAAAGGAAAGATGAAATGGAACAAGGAAAGAGATGTATGTGACTCAGAAAGATAGGCATGTACGAAGTCATGAAGGATAATTCAATGGAATATAGGCTTCAACACAGGGATGAACAATCTACTTTGAAGGAGAATTAGAGGAAGACATTCATGGCACAAATGGTTTTATGAACGGGTGTATGTGTAACTGCAAATGCCATGATGTGTAAGATGAGAATTAGCTCCCTCAAGAAGTCAATAGGACATGTCTTTTTCAATTTGTTTTTTGATTTTTGAAAATCACTTTAGCAGCAAGATGCGATCGGTCGCACACCTGAAAAAAAACTTAGTACAAATCCTGCATAAAAATTGTGAGAGCTTCGAAAATATAACATGCAGAAAGAAGGACAAATGCGACAAAGTAAAAAAAATGAAATGTGTTTTATACCTCTTTCCGTGGGCGTTGTGCGTGCGTGTTTCATCGTTGATCGCTTGCTTAGTGTAAAATTGAAAAAAAAACATGTTTCCATATTGTTTTCAGGAATTTAAAAGAAGGCTATTTGCAATTTTATTTGTTTTTTTGTTGTTTTATTTTTTTATTATAATTTGTTTTATCTTTTATGAATTTTCTTATTTTTTATTTATTTATATTTTATTTATTTATTATTTTTATGTTTGACCTAATAAAACAAAAGAAATAAAATGAAATTATTTTTAAAACAAATTTTTATAATAAGACACACAATTTAATTTTTTTTTTATCTTTATTATTATTATTATTTTATTTTTGTTATTATAATTTTTTTAAAACAAACAAATAAAAGAAAAATATTTATTTTTGATCGTAAAAAAAAACAAAACAATGGTCGTCTATACTTCCATCAAGCGTCAAAGAAATCGATTCGGAGAGCAACGATCACCCTCTGTCCTGCAATTTGTGGAGCGATCATCTTCATTGAGCTTAAGTTGCAGGGAAAAGCGCCTAGGGAGATCGGGCCAACTGAGTGCTATTACTAATGCATTTCAAGTGGAAAATTGTTCGCCATCTTCATTTCCTTAACGAAGGACATTAAAACATTCATATCATTGATTATCGATCCCGTGTTTGTAAATTACTAATCTTGCTTCTGCTCTAGAATTTCAGGATCTAAAATTGTATAATAGAATATGTCGATCTTGTCCTACACCAATATTTGTTCGATTCTTGGCAAGACGCATGAGATCACCGTCTGGTTCTTGCAAAAATAATGAAAATATTTTCTCCCCAACAGACGCATCCAATTATTGACCATCTTTACTATTCTGCACATCTGAGATATTTGTCGGAACTTCTATCTTGGTCAGAGGCAATACACATAGCTTGAACCTGAGAAATTATCTACCACCAAAATATCCATCCAGACATTTGGCCACACAGGCAAGACCATTCCATACTTATGAGATCCATATGACTGATGAACACAGCACCACCCAGAGGTTGATATTCTTCCAAAGAATGAATTAACCTAGGGGCAAGGTCAGACCCTTGATAGCTTAGCAAATATTTTCCAGAGCATGTCGAAAGGTTAGAGAACTTATCCACCTACAAATGCTCCGACTTATTTTCAATGGTGATGGTTTCTGGTACCATATTATCTTCAGGCTGTCTAAGCTTTGAAGGTTCATTGTCATGACCAGACCAGTCTCTAGTTTGGAAAAATCCTTATCCCATTGGTCTCTGGGTAGGCAAAAGGAGAAGAGAATGCGCATATATGGCAACCCTGAGATCCTCTAAACGCCCATCAACAGATACTACCGATTTTGCTAGAGACATCAATTGTTATTCGCTCCTTCACACACACCATGCAAAATCAACATTGTTGAATCCTCCGATTCTATATCAGGGAAATGTTAGGATCAGATCCCAATCAACTCGGTGTTCATGATATTGTATCCCAACGTTCATCTGCGTACCCTCGTGGTAGATTGTAACCCCATTCCGCCAATAAAAATATTCATTAATTGCCAACAACTTCCATATAAATGAAAATTACATCACATAACCACCTTCAAAATCCAGAGGTGTTGGCTTGGAGCGATCAAAGCCGGCGCTTGAATAAAATTTAATGACCGAATATATGGGATGGTTGAATTTATAGTTTTATCTCCCTCCATCTGATTAAATATGGAAGAAAAGAAGATTGATGTGAATCTTGTTAACCACAATAAAATTGGTGCATCCTTAAATAGAATCAAATAAGATCTATTCTTACAACCTCTCGCAGAATCTCTGAATGTGGTTGAACGAGGAGATAAACAAGTTCTCAACCATCTTATTAACAGTCTTCTCATCAATTTCAAACCCGCTTATGGCAAATTCAAAATCTGATATTGATGAGTCAGTTTCACGTTTGGAGATCTTTTTAATTGATGGCCAAGTGTCTCATGGACCAACATCAAGGAGAAATGCAACTGGCTCAGAAAGTGCTGCACTAAGGCGCTTCTCAAATTGAGCTGAAATTTCTGACAACTTTGTGGCATGAACTGAAGCCACATGGTTGTCAATATCACGACGTAACTTTTATCTGGCTTTAGATGAGTCCCATGTCTCTTGCTGAATGGTTGCATCTGCACGCCCTTGATCAAATTCTTCCAAAGATGTTTTCATACAATCACGAATAACCACTGCAAATGCTAAGAGCCTGCTCGAGCTTCTCCCTAAACATATTTAATTTGTTAGCACGGATGTGCCTCAACATTGCTTGATAAGTAGGATAGACAAGATCCAATGACTTGGGTTGGCGCTTGGTTATTCTCACACTCTCATCAAAATAAACTGCTTTTGTGTCATAATATGAAAAATACTTGTCTAGAATGGAACTTATTTTCTTCCCAAACCCTAGCACTGGACCAAATTGTATAGCTTCCTCTAGTTCTAGCCAATCCTCATTGAATGCTAATTTAGCAAGATTTTCATTAGCAATTTCTTCACAATGATCGAGAACCGGATTTCGGGGTATGCTGAGAAAAAAATGGATCTGCTTACTTGGTCGATCCTTCTCAACATGAATTTACCTGCTCATCTCTTTTAATCAGTTCTTCCAGCAAAGATGTTGGATTCATTCGTCTAGGTGAACCCTGCATATCTCCTTCAACATTATTCTCTTCATTTTCATTATGGTGCGCGAACCAGACCAAAGTTCTTATCTTGCATAGATTGCAGATCTTATTCATTTACATTATTATTATTATTATTATTATTTTAATGTATTTACTGTTTTATTGCAGATGGAGGATGCACAAATTTTCATTCATTTCTTCTATTATAAAAGAATAAAAATTTATCTTGCAGGCTTTATGTGTGAGGATGCGCAAATTTTATTTATGTTTTTATTATGTTTCCAAAATAAAAAATAAAAATAATTTCACAAGCTTATTGAAAATTTACCAGCAAATGGAAGACGAAAAATATTCCTGAAATCAGTCAATCAGTCATGCTACTTTCTGATCCTCACAGTCACATGAAGTGCGGAGGAGAGCATACTTATTCTAGCAAAAAAAAAAAATTCAAAATAAAACCCTACCTACACTACGCTAATTAGAAATGAGAAATTAGTTATGTGTAATCAAAAAGCCAATGTAACCATGCACACAACAGTAATAATTTTTTTTTATCTTTCAATTTAGCAATTGACAGTCGGGAATATGTATGAATGTGTGAACTTAGCGGTTGAAACTGTAAATTAAAAAAAGAAAAAGAAAAACTAAATGAATCTAACCTAGTACTTGCTTGAAACCAACGTTCGATCAGACTTTCATAGGCGTAATTTGTCTTACTCAGATCATGTTGTAGCTCCTCATTTTCCTCCTCGACCTCTTGTGCACCTAATGGTTCTTCATTAAATGTGCAAGGTCCTTCGTATGTTGATTCTTCGTTTGCCTCAGGAGGAGTAATTAAGCTTCCGGCTACTGTCAAGATCTCCTCTTCCAGAGAAGAGGAGATTTCAAATTTTTCTAGGACCTGAGTGAGTTGTTCCAAGCTTAAACGCATTGTTAAACCATGTTAAAAAAAGGATTCTTACAACACCCAAAACCGAAATAAAAAAAACTTGAATAAAGACACTCTTACTAAAATGGAAAATAATTACTCTTCACAGTTACAGAAATTAAATCATTTCCGATAGTTGGTAGGGACAGTGAGGAATATACACTGAAGAAGCTCTATGACCCTTAGAACCAACACATGTAGATCATGCTTGCAGAATTGAAATTTACAATAACTTGCAGGAATTGAAATTTACACTACCCTACATGTCCTTACCCATATGTCACCTTAGAGTTAGGAGCATGTCTAATCACACTTGCATGAAAAATAAATTTAAACTACCACACTTGTAGGAATTGAAATTTACACTGCCCTACATGTCCTTACCCATATGTCACCTCAAAGTTAGGATCATGTCTAATCACACTTGCATGAAAAATAAATTTAAACTACCATACTTGCAGGAATTGAAATTTACACTACGCTACATGTCCTTACACATATGTCACCTCAGAGTTAGGAGCATGTCTAATCACACTTGCATGAAAAAAAAAATTAAACTACCACACTTGCAAGAATTGAAATTTACACTACGCTACATGTCCTTACCCATATGTCACCTTAGAGTTAGGAGCATGTTTAATCATAGTTGCATGAAAAAGAAATATAAACTCCAATCCATCGTGCTTCCCTGGCAACGACGCCAAAATGTTGGGCTGTAAAGATGTCTTAAAATATAATCTTTATTCATCATCCAAAGGTAGGCACTGTCACAAGTGTTTTACTTGTCGCCTGTGTAGGTTCTTACCTTCCGTTTTCAATACTCGTCCTCCAGAGATGCAACCCCTGCAAAGGGACAACAATCGTAACAAAAGGAACAACAATCATTCCATTCAAATGAACAACAAAAGGAACAACAATCGTGATAAGGGAACGATAGTCGTTATATTAGGATGAACTAATGTTGTATTAATTGTGTTGTATTACTTTCCCAACTATCTAATTTGTCAACCGGGGGTTCGTAAACTAACGAAGCACACACAAAGTATATGCAAGATTGAAGCGAGACTAATCTATTCTAATGTTTAAGCTACAACTAGAATTGAATCATTAATCTAACACATGACTGAAATAGAATCATTAATCTAACACATGACTGAATTAGAATCATTAATCTAACACACAACTGAATTGAATTAATCTAGTTGTGTAAATGATATTACTCTAAGAATGGGAAATTTCATAAATGGAAGTAATCTAGAAATGGAGAACTACATGAAGGAAAAACAAGCACAACATGTGAAGAGTTGAATAACACAACAACATATGTGAGCTCACGCCATTGAAGCAGTCTTCTATTACAATAACCAAATCAATATTCATAACAAAATAATAAAAGCATGAAAACCAAAATCATGAATCAAAGCTAAGAATCCCTTTCTCTTTCGAATCCTAATGACTACCATTAATGACTACTCTAATTCTCTACTTACAACTGAAATCTCATGAAGAGAGAGCACTCTCTTTTATACATGAGAGCCTTGAAGATAAGATAATCATCTCATTATTACAGATCCACTTTTCTCTCAACCTATTTCCCATTATTATAAAATATAATCCCTTTAAATCCTCACACATATCTCTCATATATCTTGGATAAGATATTCTAACCAAATATCCATGATCTTCTCCTTGGAATGGGATTGAATTATCTCCTCAAATATTGAAATGGTGGACGAAGTATTCGAGAAGTCCTTTGAATTAATCCTTCACATATTCATACACATTACAAAGCTCACACATATTTGAGATATATATGAAAACATGTAAATTTTCTAACATTTAATCACAAATTCCCTTTTAATACTAAAATTAATAAAGTGGAGAACAATAATGTGAAACACAAGTATATTTATGGAAATGATATCATGAAAGGTTAATGGGGCGATGAAATGTGAAGAATGATGAAAGGAAAGGTGGATGAGAATATGATATTTCTGAGCCCCAACACATGCTTAAATCCTTGAACACCAAGAAGTAAAGGTAAAAATTAATTATTTAGAAGGTTATTGATACTACATCATAATTAAAACACAAAGCAACGATGGCCATCATCATTGATAGAATTAGTGTTGTGCAAAACCTGTTGTGTACTAGAAAATCCACTTAACATAGTGATTTCCCTCTCTAACTGAATTTCTTTTTGGATACTTTAAGATTATGATTGCAGTGAAAAAAAAAAATATCAACCATCCTACTTGAGAAAGATACCTTCTAAATCTCATTTTGAGAAATTATCATAGAATGATGATTCAAAGGCAGAGATCAAAATTGATGTTGAGTAAGATATTGTTTATGCTGTGTCAATAATATTATACAACCAATGCCAAAGAATAGTTGATATAGTAGTTATTTCATTTTATTATTAGGTTTATATACAACTCGACTTCTTCCATCTTGGAATTAAACCCTTTGTTAAGGACCAAATGAAAAAAAATGAAGGCTACATTTGCTACTCCTTATTTTAATTTTAAATTCCTTGTAAGAAACATGATTTAAATGCATTTGAAAAGTTTGAATGAAGGTTTTGATCACGGTTGTGTACATTTCAAAACTAAGCATACTTTAACCCACAATATTTACATAGTTTTACATAGATTTAGCTACTCGAATATGATAGACTATTGGGGTTTTAGCTAAGCCAAGAAAACTAAATCACATTCTCTACAAAATTACTAGTCTTCCGAAACTGAATTTTCCTTTTACAATTCATCACTTCATAAATATTTCAATCGATATATAATTCCATGGGAACAAAAATTTGATACATGAATATGAACTGCTACTTTGTTGTTTGTCATGCAACATAGTAGCTACAGAGTAATCTTTATTTATAAATTTAGTAAAACTTTATATGAAATTTTTAAGCACAATTTATATCTAACACATTCATTTATGCAATATGTACAACAGAAAAATAATTTTAGGACAACGATGAATATTTCGCAGTATAATAATTCTAGAGTAACAATTATTTATTCTATCTAGTTAAACTTAATTTAAAATTACCAGAACAATTTATAGGTGTCAAAATAAATTTGTAAAATGTCTCTTACCCACACAACTACTAGTTTTAAGAGTATTCTCATCCAATTTAATCTACTACATTATATTAAATGATTGACCATATAATTAGTAAAAGGAAATCATAATACAATTGAAATTAATAGCTACCAGCACCATAATATTGCTATTAAAACATCATGTCAAATGTCGATTCCTTTGTGTTAACTTTGTCGAACTTCACATCAACTTCATTGAAGCTTTTGTGCAAATTATCCAAACTCCTATGTCACTTGTTGAAACCTTGCATCACTTGCTGAAATAATTGTTGATTGTTTGCTTGACTGATCGGTTGACCTCTCTACCAATTCTTCCCTACCAATTCTTTACTTTTCTTCCCTATGGATCATCTAGATGTAATGGGGTTGTATGGGGAATACCTCTAGAAAAAAATATTTTTACATGGAAGATCGCAAGCTTCAAACGATCTCACCTCAAATTCAAAACTCTCAATAATAATGATGAATGGTCAAGCTATCATGATGACAACCATCCAATATTATGGTGAATAAAAGTGAATTCCTTCATCCCAATACCCTCTTTATATAGTATTTGAGATGTATGCCACATGTCCCACCCATGCAAAATTACAAATTATATTAATTCTTAATATTCACCTTTTAATCATTCATATCAATTATACAAAACATATTTACTAGATAATTACTATATCCTAACTAAATCCAAAGTCCCAAAATCTTGTCGACATGTCACACTAGAAACACTATTAGTAATATTTACAATTAATATGTTTGTTGGTAACCTAAGGAGGACCCTAGTCTGATCAAATTCGCACCAACAAAATTGTTCTGTTGCCGAGAACCGTGTAAAAAGGGAACCTGTAGGAAGAATGCTAGAACCGATCCATAGATCTGGCATCGATCAATGGTGGGAAACAAACTGTGACACCTTCATATAGAAAGAAGTAGAACTAAGGAGAAAATCAATGGGAACTACGAGGGAAGCAATATTTTACTTAGGAAGATCAAGCGACCAGTACGAGATTTTCTGGGTTAAATTCTCGGAAGAATTTTTTCATTGGGTAAAGAGGCTCCAAGAATCTCCAGAGTTTCAGGGATGGGTCAAGAAGATATGCTCGTGGGATACTTACAAGTTAGAAGCACTCCAGAGGCTGGATTTCCCAGTCATGAGGGCTGTAGATTTCTGGGTTAGAACCACGATAGAAGGATACATAATTGAATTTGCAGTCGAGAACCACCAATCTTTCTCCCAGGCAGAGGAAATTTTCAAGAAAGGCACAAGGGGAAGACTATTAAGAGAGATCCCCCTATGGATTAAGACTTTCTTGGTGGAGGAAGGGATGTTGATTATATCCCCGACCAAGATGGAAACATAAACACCCGGACTTGGGGTAGGGTGAGACTGTGTGAAAGTCATGGCATGAGAGAGGGGAAGGGTTCTTTGACAAATGTGGGGGGGGAAACAAGAAATGGATTCGAGAGATGAACGAGCCTTGAAGAGATCTGCCATAGTTGAAAAATGGTGGCGTGGCAAGATCAAGAAAGCTGCAAGATAATCTGAAAAGCWGAGGAAAGAAGGAGGATCAGGAKAAATAGAGGAAAGATAGATGGAAGAACTGTAGAGGATGAGAAGATAGGAACGACTGGCCAGTCAAATATTAAATGAGAGAGAAGCAAGGAGAGMAAGAAGTCCCCAGGAGGCAGGATGAGAAGGAGGAAGCACGGATTTAAGGGAGGAGGAAGATGACACAAATCTTGGAGGAGAAAGAGAAGATTCAACCCCGATAACAGGAGAAATTGGGGATTCAACCGAAGAGATTGTCCCAATGGAAGCTAACAAGATTCCCCAGATCAAATATAATCACCCTGAAGCTAGTGGCGCCAGCCCTGAATCACCCATAACCTAAGTTCCTTCTATACAAAAAGTAAGTTTGACACTACCTTCTCATGCAAGTTCTGTTCCAGTACAATTAGCTAACCAGTCACAACCAGGAAGTGCAAGTACAGGGAGGATATTGGGATCCCCTGGTAGATCGCAAGCAGGACCGTTAGGGTTCATATTGATACAAACAACAGAATCAACAATGGCCAACCATGCGGGAGGTTTGATTTCTTGATACCCAAACTTTTGGGGTAAGGGAGACGAAGACGTTGAACATAACTGGTTTTTGTGTGAAGCAATCTGGAGATCCAGAGGGACTTCAGATGAAAATAAGTTGGTCGAGTTCCAGACTACCTTGAGAGGTCGCGCTCTCAAGTGGTACATGAAGATAATTGAACCAGGCATGCTAGACATGCAAGGCCAAGCATTCACACTCAGCCAGGTACGAACGAGGTTCATAACAGAGTTCAAACTACCTCAGTCAGAACAACAGGATCTATTTGAGTTGCGTGAGATCCAGCAGAGGGAAGGCGAATTGGCCTGGGAGTACAACCATAAGTTTAAACATGCCATAGGGAGGTTGGCACATCCAATCCACGAAGAACATCAAAGGGAGTGGTACATTAAGGGACTTCTACCTCTGACTTGGATTCCGCTAACGCAACAATGAATAGCCACGTTAATAGATGCCTTGGAACAATCAATGAAGATTGAATCCATGGTGGGATAACCTGGGAGATTGAGAGTAACCTGACCCCCAGTAGATGCGAATTTACTACAACTATAAGGGAAGATATCAACACTTACATAAAATATTTAAGAGCTGATGATACCCAGACTAGGACGACCACAGATTTGGTGCACTGGATGTTATACAGAAGGTAATTTGGCAAATGAATGTCCACAAATAAGGGGGTTGGGATCTCCTCAGAGTTTGATTGTAACCCCACCAGGACCCACGGGAGGAGTTGCGCAAGTATTGACGAACTCACCATTCCATCATTCCACCCCATATCAGGCTTTCCTAGGAGGCCAAGCAGCACCAACAACAGAATGTTGTGAGATCAGTTGAACCCATGGGCATGGACCAAGACAGTGCCCTATCATGCAGAAATATTAGACAGTACCAAACACAGTACACTATGAGTTCTATGCATCCACCACACATACTACCAATCAATGTAGAGCGTTGGACACACTACAGACAGGATGGATCGAACAACATTCAGGGTAAATGAAAACCCGCAAGGATCAGGAAGAGGTCGAGGAGGTGGAGCCCGAGGAGACTTTAGAGGAGGGAGAACTAGAGGAAGTGGACCGAGCATATGTTACAACTGTGATGAACAAGGTCACTTGTCTAGAGATTTCCCTCATCCAAGATGACCATGGTGCTCTCATGGTAGATCCAACAGACACACAACCAAAGAATGCCCAAAGCTAATCACAAAGTGGGAGGATAGAGCACGACAAAGGGGAAAGAAAGAGCACTCTATTAAAGGGGAAAGAAACTTATCAGTTCAAATATCAGGAGAATTTCTAAGGGACAATTGTCAAACCTTAACATTGTCACTCAAGGAGGAGCGAAGACAGAGTTCTTCATGTCATACTCTACCTCAAATTCATAACACAACACCTAAAGAAGACAAGTATGACCCCCTAAAGAAAACGTTTTTCTTTAAATATGCCATAGAAGTATTCCAGAATATTCCTAATCATGAAATGCAAGAGAACCCCCCTCAGCCGGTTGTATACCCTAAGGTGGCACAAGTCCTTGCTTCACCCCCTACACACAAAAACCCGATAGCCATACCAAGACAACCTGAGCAACCCCAAAACACAGTTGACCTCTGGTTTCAAATATTCTCTAACATTCTGGGGAATGATCAAATGACAAAGAAGTTGTGCAATGCGCTATACCTAGTTTTAGGGAATGAAGAAACCTTAGAAGCAAGGATTCAGATTAACCTTCCCAAGAAGAGTACTCAGAGAGTCCAACAAACAAAAGTAAGAAACACAAATGAATTTCGACTGGTAGACCAGTTAGATGACTTCAAAATTAAAGACATCATGTTGGACCTAGGGTCATATGTGAACATTCTGCTCAAGAAGACCTGGGAAGCGTTAGGCAAACCGAGACTGACATATTCCCCAATTCAGTTAAGAATGGAAAACCAATACTGTATATTTCCCATATGAAGACTGGAAAATGTGGAAATTGATGTAGCATGAGTAAAAACAGTGGCTGACTTTGAAGTCATTGAGATCATGGGAGACAAGGACCCTTATCCTGTGCTACTTGGCATCGATTGGGCCTACAAAAATTATGCAGTAATTGACTTAAAGAAAGACACCATGAATTTTGAAGCTGAGGGAATCAAGGTAGTTCAACCTTTGGATCCATACGTAGGACTGAGGTACATAGAACCAACATAAAATAATATGGAAGGAGAAGACCTAGACCAGTTGTACACTATAATGACTGGGACAAACAATGATTACATAAGTCCTACGGTTGATGGATCAATAAGCTGGAGAAGTATACAGTTAGAAGACAAAGATTTAGAACTGGCTTTTGACAGTTGGCAACAAGGTTTCCAAGAAATATTCTCAACAAGATGCACAACTATCAGAATGACCAGATGGGTTGGGAACGAAGTCATAGAACACCCAATATACGATGGAACCTCAGATCTAGACAACTTTTTGCATAATATGGAAGAAACTGTGGGAGAAGATCAAAGAATCTTGGTACTAGATATGGCTTTCTAGAACATCCCCGATAGATGGTGGGCTACTCGTAAAGCTTCACTCAGAACTTGGGACGAGGTGAAGAAATCCCTCAAGTACAGGTTCTTGAATAGGGAGCAGTTATAATCAGAAATGCATATGGATATCCACGTTGCACAATTTTTCAACGAAGAATCAAACCCTAAGATACACATTGAACAGTGCGTGGCACAGTGGCAGGCTGCGAAGATACCCTCTCACTTCTGGGTTCAGGTATTCCCCCATTCTCTAGGCCCAATCTTGAAAGCTTGGTTTATACATGAGAAAACAAGATGATAGACCTACGATTGACAGACATTGGATGCTCAATTTTCCAAAGACTTCTCATTCACAAGTAAGTACCCCGAGCTTGGACTAGTCCTGCAAAAGATTAAAGAATTTCTTTTTATAGCCAATAGTAATAATAGATTAGAATTTGTAGTGTGTCCCAAGCATGATCAATAACTTCATAGTAAACTCTAATTACCCTTGATTGAAAATCCTATAGAATGCTATCCGATTAGCAAAGCTTCTGAAAGCCTGGATGAATTAGAAGAACTGAGAAACCTAGCCATCAAAGAGACTGAGGGGAACATATAAATCCAAAACACCATACCTAGCCAGACCGATAGTTCCTACAATCACCCATTGAAATTATAGAAGCTTAACATAGGGATTGAAGAGCAACCCAAAATAACTTTGGTAGGAGATTACTGGGATGAGAAAACCAGTCATGAAATACTAAGTTTACTGTGGGAATACGAAGATTTGTTCCCAAATACTTTTTCAGAATTGAAGGGAATCAAAGGAGTTATGGGAGAAAGGAAGATTGAGTTAAAACTAGGATCCAAGCCTATCATACATAGGCCATACCATCTTAACCCAAGAATAAAAGAGAAATTCAAGAAGGAGATTGATAAGATGTTAGGAGTAGGTCTCATTTTTCCAGTAGAAGAAGCAGAATGGGTCAGCCCGATAGTCATTCAAAGAAAGAAAGACACTGAGGATATTAGAGTCTGTGTGGACTACAAAAGCCTCAATTCTGCCTGGTTGCATGACCCTTTCCCAACACCCTTTACCGATGAAGTCCTAGAATAGGTTTCGGGGAAGGAAGCATACTCATTTATAGATAGATTTTCAGGATACCGTCAAGTTAGGATTGTGGAAGAGGGCAAGAGAAAAACCGTTTTCATTAATGAATGAGGATATTTTTCATACAATGTGATGCCATTTGAGTTAAAGAACGCCCCTACAGTTTTCTCTAGGATTTTTATAGCAGCCTTTAGAGAGTTCATTCACAAGTTCATAGAAGTTTATATGGATTATTGGACAATATATAGTGTGCTTAAGGAACATATCGCACTGCTAAGGCTAATTTTTGACAGATGCCGAGAGTTACAAATCTCATTAAACCTTAGGAAGTGTATCTTCTGTGTGCCACATGGAAATTTGTTGGGACACATAGTATGCCGAGAAGGAGTATTGGTAGACCCAACTAAAGTTGTGGTCATTGTGAATATATCGCCACCTACGAGTGCTAAACAGCTATGCTCCACACTCAGACACACAGGTTACTATCGCAGGTTCATCCAAAGATATGCCAACATTACCGCACCTTTGGGAAACCTCCTGAAAAAGGATGAAACATTTCGACGGACTCCCGAATGTGACAAAGAATTTGAGACACTTAAGGAGAAACTCATTACAACACCGATTCTGATATTCCCAGACTGGGAGAAGGAATTTCACGTCCATGTGGATGCTTTAGGAATTTCCTTAGGAGCTATCTTAACGCAAACAGGAGATGGGGCTATGGATCACCCCATATACTTTGCGATTCAAAAGCTATAGAAAGAAGAGAGAAACTACACAATGATAGAACGGGAAGGCTTAACAATGATATATGATTTACATAAATTTAGGCATTATATGTTAGGGTCTCATTTCAAATTGTTTACTGATCATTCAACATTAAAATACCTAGTTAACCAACTTGTGTAGGAAGGAAGAATTTGCAAACGGTTGTTGTTATTTCAGGAATTTTCCTTTGAAGTCATCATCAAGCCAAGGGGATGCAAAATCCGACCCGACCATCTATCTAGACTAGAATTAGGTGAAATTGGCGGAGGAGTGTATGACTAGCTCCCAGATGCAGACTTGTTCAGGATCGAGGCCATACTAGAATATCTAGAGGATATAGCAATCTTTCTCAGTACAGGAGCCTGTCCTACAACATATTCCGCAACCCAGAAATGCCATATGGTCGTTAGAGCAACAAATTATCAGCTGATCGCAGAGAAATTGTATAAACTAGGACTAGACAACATCCTCAGATGATGTGTCCTAGATCATGAAAGGCAGGATATACTATGAGAATACCACAGTGGAATTGCAGGAGGACACGTAGGAGGAAAGGAAACAACACAAAAAGTGTTACAGGGAGGACTATGGTGGGCAACACTTTTCAAAGATGCAAAAGCATACGCCAGACCGTGTGATGTTTGTAAAAGAGTGGGAAAGCCATCACGCCGAGATGAACATCCATTAAAGCTCGTTAGAGCACTACAGGCATTTGAGAAATGGGCAGTTGACTTCATTGGGCCAATCAACCCCACAACTAAACATTCAAAGGCAAGGTACATCATTACCACAACTGATTACCTTACTCATTGTGTAGAAGCAACAATAGTACATGACTGTTTGACAAATACTGCTGCCAGGTTTATTTTCGAGAATATCATTACCTGCTTCGGATGCCCTAGGAGACTAACCAGTGACCAGGGAACTCATTTCATTAACAACACTATAGAAATACTTACAAAATATTTTATGATTCAACATCACAAGAGCAGTCCATACCACCCACAAGCCAATGGATTAGTCGAAGCCATCAACAAAATCCTGGAAAAGGGACTAACAAATATCTGTTGCGCAAACCAAGAGGACTAGGATGATAGATTTCCAGCAGTACTATGGGCCTACGGGACAACCACACATAAAATCCACAGATACACATTGTTCCAACTTGTTTACGGAAAAGAAGCAGTGGTTCCCACAGAGTTCATCACTCCAAGTCTATATATTGCACAAGCCACATGTATGATAGATGAAGAATCAGTGGCGCAGAGACTTGTGGAACTACAAGAACTCGAAGAAACCAGATTCCTCATAGACTTCCATCAGTCGGTTGAAAAGGAAAGACAAAAATCTTGGCACGACCAACACATTAAGACCAAGTTATTTACACAAGGGGACAAAGTGTTACTCTATGAAAATTGATACCAGAAGCATCCTGGCAAGCTGCGTATGCATTGGTTCAGACCCTTCATAGTTGTGGAGATCCGACCATCAGGAGCAGTCTGACTCGCACAACTAGATGGTGTGATATGACCAGGATGGGTGAATGGCACTTGCCTGAAGCCCCATCTATCTCAAAACTGAGAAGAAGGACAATCTCTCCAGTCTGACGGAGCTTGTACAATAGTTAGATTTGAGTTATCATTTCCTTTTTGAAGTTTTGTAAATTCAACTAATAGTTTCCATGTGCGTAGTGTTGCACCATAACACATAGTTCAGTTGTTTTGTTTAAGTGTTGGTTGATACAGAGCTGATGGCTCAGCAGTACAGAACCTGAAGCATGAGAAAGGTCATTAATGATAGTCATTCAAGATGATGGGGACAACCTTTGTGGTCAGAGGGGCCATGAATCCCAATCCAATCTGAGTTAAAGGCCACACAAACCTAGTCCAATCACACCCTTTATTGCCATTCCAGTACCTTGAATGTCACCCATTAATCCATAAATCTGCATTATGACAAGATTCCATCGAATTTTTCACTGGGACACCCACCTGGCAAACAGAAAGGTCTCAATTCAGCCACGTCCCTATTCCACCCAAACGAGTAAATACCAAGATAGCCCAATCAGATTTACCTTGATTAAACCATCCCGTCAGAAAACTCATACCCTATTACATCTATATGATCATGATGAGGAGCAATTATTGCTAAAACTTACCTGTTAAGCCAAACATAAGAATCTCAGAACTCAACTGAGAAAGTATTTTTTCTAAAATGAGCATAGCCATTTTCGAACTCTACCGTGCAAACTAGTTAGGACCATTGCCAAAAATGTAAACGTAGCCCTAGATTTTAACTCTCACAAAAGTGCCAATGCCAAGAGCCACAGCAAGCCATAGAACCATGACTAAAGAAGCAGTACCAGACGAGCTCTGTGAGCCCCGGGTTGAGATTATAGGTGATCTCAAAGGGAATATAGATCATGTCAAGCTACTCGACCTTGACCTCACGGATTCATCCTTTCTCCCACAGATGCACCCAGATGTCTTTTGGTAGTTAGCTCCAGATGGAACCGAAGATATGCACTTTATACAGAAAAAGGAGTTCATCAACCTATTTAACTCCACCATCATGAACCTGAGAGACTTACCAGTCTTTGGCACCACAAGTGGAATTGAACGCTGCATGAAATTTCTGATAAGAAGAGTGCACGACAGAAGTCCATGGTTGGATAAGCGGTATCCAATCCATGCACAAGATATCCAACAACTTACTGGACTATCCTCTGAAGGAGAGGATGTATTGAAGGGATTTCAGGAACCCGACAAGCATGGGAAGAAGAAAGGTGAGCTTAGCCTCTACGAGAAGTTTAACACAAAGAGAGGAGGACGCACAACAATCATTGAACCAATACTGCCCAAACTAGTCTGGATTGGCTTCTACGTCATAGCCATCAAGGTTATGAGGTCTTATTATAAGGAATATTGGACTTTAGATGCGCTATCGGTCACCGAATTCTGCACACAGGGAGCAGTTTTCAATTGGTGTAGTTTCTTGATGGAGGAACTACTAGTAGCTTGCGAGGAGGCACATGAGAAAGGAGGCACCTTTACCTATGGATACCTACTTGTGGCATTTGCAATTCTCAAATGGAGAATACTAGATAAAGGGTTCCTAGTGAATATGTTTGAGCCATGGTAGTCCAGACTAGACTCAGAGAACACAACACTCAACAACGCAACATTTTCCAAATGGTATAATGCTATGATAGACGCAACACAGAGGCTGCGCATCCCGTAGGAGATCCTCAATAATAACCAAGGCATGCCAGAATGGAACATTTCAACACACGGATGCTACCATTCTATTTGGATGAGGAAGCCTTAGATAAAGAAGTTATGTCATGGCTAGGAGTCAAACGAGGCTAGCATAAATCAGGAATGCATTACATTTTTCCTCTTGATATGCTCAAGAAAAGAGACAAGGAATTAGGAGAGGGATTGAGCTCAAGCCTCAAGCCAAAGAATCCAGACGCTCTGACCCAAACAGATTCAAAGGAGGAAGAAGAAACACTCTAGCTGGAGCGGAGGAAAATACCACCCCTCGACAACTACCAGACGATCTTGTGTTGTCAGGTGCGCAAGTCAACCAGATCCTGGGCGCTGTGTGTTGGCCCTTGACCAAGTTTTGGGAACACTTGGTCATATTTGTGACTTCGACAGCTTGTCGAAGATGGAGCACTAGAGGAAGAAGAGATCATGGGATCTCGTCCCACTTTTGTGCCCTTTTTAGGTTTTGGGAATATGTAATGGGAAAGAGATGTTGGCTGTGGGTTTACCCACGCTTAGGCCCATTTTGTATGTATAAATAGAAGGATAGGCAATGTATGAGGAGGTTTGATTGGTATTGTATCTATGTGATATAGGCTAAGTGCCAAGAAGGGATCTGTGTGTTCGATATTTTTGTGCATTTTGTATAGACTTGCAGAGCTTAGTGCAAGTCCCTGTGTGAAGATATAGAAGGCTTTGCGCTGAAAGACAAGGAAGAAGGATCTAGCAAGTTGTGCAGATCTATTGTCCTATGCAAAGTAAGGTCTTCTACGGATCTATTCTTGTAACCTCTTGGCCGACGATAATAAAGAAGAAGAGTTGGTGGACGTAGCCCTAGAGAGAGGGTGAACCACGTAAATCCTGTGTGTTCTGCTTTGTGCTTTGACTCAATGTGCTTATCTCTGCTTTTGCTAAGTGATTTTATATATTTAGATAGATCTATTTATGCTTTGTGCTTATTAGATGTGTATGAATAGTAGATCTAATATGTATAAATATGCTTAGTGTTGATCTACTAGATCTGATCTGTTTTACTGTTGCTAAGTATTAATATACCTTAGATCTAAATGAATGTCGCGATGCTCTGTGCTATTTGCGAAGTATAATAAGGACTGAATATTGATGAATGATCGATGCCAAGTGCTCTATAAGTGATATAATCACATATCTATGTCCCAGCTAAGGTTGTAGACACCTGAGTCTTGGAACCACCCCTACCTCTACCTTGGGTGAGACTTGATCTGCTTCGCAAGTGTTTCCGAAAGGGATGGTAGTTAGGTTTTTGTTGGTGCGCTCTTGTAGCATTGAACCCTGGGTCTGCCCCTGTACCAACAAATGGTTCCATTGTTGGGACTTGAAGATGTGATTGTTGGGAACTAAGGGAAGAGAATCTTTGTGCGAAGATTCAATTAGAAACTGTGGAAACTCTATGCGTAGATCTGTTTCCCTAGTGCACAACTTTTTACTCAACCCGTGAAGCTTTGTGCCAAGAAAGGAAGGATAGATCTAAAGAAAAGAAGCAAGATCTAAATGCTTTGTTCTCTAAGAAAGGTGAAAGTGGAAGTTTCTGAAGAAAAGAGGTCAGATATACATAAAACAGGTAAGATTTGTAAGCTTAGTACTCTAATAAAGGTAAGAATAGTTAAAAGGTATTAGATCTGGAAGCTTTGTGATCTGTAAAAGTAAGATAAGTGAAATTTTTTGTTTCTAAGGTATGGATCTAAGTATGTTTAATAGATTTTATCCTAGTTTGAAAATTGGGGCATTGATAGATGAAAGAAACTTTGATTTGAATAGATCTGATAAGCATAATGATAGATATGTTATACCTATGCATAGAAATAATGTTTGGACTAACAAATGGATGCAGTATCCTAGAAAGAATTTTTTGCAGACTAGCTACCATGATCCTAGTGCGCAGTACATAAGAGGTTGGGGATCATTTAAAAGAAAGAGAGGGTTAACCCTTTGTTATAGTTGTAGAAGACCAATACAACTTTCTAAGGAATGCCTTGGTGGAAGATCTAGTTGCTTATGTTGCAAAGCTTTGGACCATGAAGTGTTGGATTGCCCTAGAATGATTGCTAAGCTTGAAAGAATGAATTTGAATGAAGAAAACCCTAAGGCAGAACCAAAAGTAGTAGAACCCCAGAAGGAATCAGAGAAGGTATTGCTACATATGAAAGACACCTTGAATGATCACCGACATGTTAGGCTATCATAGATCTTTAAAGAAAAATAATGCATTGAAGCAAGAATAAGAGACTTCGACGTTGACTCTGTCCTTGATGAAGAAACACAAGTGAACATTATGCCAGAAAGAACTTGGGAATCTATAGGGAAGCTTTCTATGATCCCTTCATTAAGGGGAATAGGGTTATTCAGAGGGAAATTGTTAAACCTATGTGGGAGGCTCACTCAAATACCTATGGATGTCAATGGAACTTCGACAGAAGAAGATTTTGAGATTATCAAATTTATTGAGGACAACGCCCCGTTTACTATGTTACTTGGAAAACCTTGGATTGAAAGAGATCAAGGCAGAAAGAAGGAAGAAGAAGAAGTCTTAGAAAAATAGAGACAAGAGTTAAAATATTTCATGACCAGAAGGATCGCGCAGTTGATTGAAGAACAAGAGAACAAACCGAAACTATTTGACACTAGAAGCCCAGATGTCAAAACTGCAACAACATTAGAAACAGAAGATTGAAGTATTTGTCTCAGATATAGAATACGTATCTCCCCTGATTCTTAGGAGAGAAACTCAACAACACAAAGTGCCTATGCCCAAGGAAAATAAGAATCAGATTGGGAAGAGAATCACTGAGATGAAGCTCACTGGGAAAAAGTCTAGGAAGCTAAGTAAAAAGAGAGCTAATATTGACAGGTTACATAAGATTCCAGAGGGAGTCTCTCAGAAGGAAAACTTGCAGAATTTGAACTTCGCTGAGATATCAAAACAATGACATAGGCCACTTCATCGTGGAAAAGCAATATAGCCATTAGAGGTCGATATATCCGTTCGATTGCCGCTCCGAATGGATCGAAAAACATTTATGGCTCATCACCAGACCATTGGACCGCACCATAATGGACAAAACATGAATTAATGAGCCTCATACCCATTGCAAAGAAAACCGTTGCCAAGATTGCCTATATATCGCATCGCGCCATGCTCGAAGAACACTTTTTCCAACTGAGAATTTGAAGCCCACAGACTAGCAAATGTATACAGTGATCATTGCGCCCTTGTTGTTCATTCCTGTGCAATGTCTAAGATCATTGTGATCCCGATATTAACCCCGAGTGCGTATGTCCAAAGAGATTAGCGCACTTGAAGAATCTGCAAAGGAAGTATTCATTGATCTCAGGATTGAGAAAATCATGTCAGAAAGAAGGATGTCTACAGGCGTGCAAGAATCATCAATAGGAGGAGTCCAAGCTTCTCCATCGACTGCTCGTAGAGTAGGAACTTTTAGAATCGCGACAGAGATGAGAATGAAGCACAAAGACGATATTGTGAATGACAAGATGATTTTGAGCATTCTACCTACCTACCTACCCCCTCTAAATGATGCCATCAATCGAGATAGTGTGCCCCGAGATTTTGACTATGCTTTGATCACGACGTACCTCCTGAAAGGTATACGCATAGTTTGAGCCTACCAGGATAAGCTCACAGCATTGAAGTCCATTGAATTCAACCTTGGTGATAGGAAGGCTTACAACATGCTCACCCCTTATAAGTATTTGACCAGAACTAAAGGAAATAATTCAAATATTATCCCATAGCCATGGACTCAGAACCTCGCGTAGTCCACATTGCTTAATGTGATGAAGATCCTGCACTTCGACCAAAACCAGGAAGTAAACACATGCATGAAACTACTGTTATCATAATACCATAGAGGTTACTTATGTTTGAACCATCACATCATTGTGGATCTGACCTTGATCAATCGGATCACAGGGATGAGCATGCAGTGCCCTGATCCACAAGATTTTTACCCTGGAAAGAACTCAGACCGAGCATTAGTTCAAAGAATCAAAGAGACTTATGGAGATGTCAAGAAGGGCACGCGAGGTTACAATGTAACCTCTATCCAGAATGGTGCAGTGTGCTTCGCATGGCAGTTTATCGCAAGCAAGCTAGTTCACAAGAACCGACCCACCCAAGTGACTGGATTCATTGTTGACCTCGCCGGGAAGTGTGCCAAAGGACTTCAGATGAATTGGGCACAATAACTTGTAAACCATCTAGGGCTTGATTTCCTGGAAGCACAAGACCAGGGCATGAGTTCCACTTTAGCTGGCTTCTCATACTAATTGCATTCATTGCATGGGAAATGGTGGAAGGTGCGACCTTCCCCGACATCGAGCCCTTCAGACCTTTGTTCGCGAAGTTCATTACCTTGTGGTACTCTAATGATATGAACAAGCAGTGGTAGTCCAATGTCGTCTTACATACTTACTACAACTAGTTGAAACAAGCCATCCAATCCAAGCCTCAAATGACCCTGAATACCCTCCACACGTTTCGACCCTTAATGAAGTTTAGCGTGGACCGGCACATTATTTTTATAACAACACGTGCTAATGAGCACAAACGATTCTGAGTCCTACTACAAAGTTGACCTATAACAACACGTGCTAATGAGCACAAACAACAGTTACAGTCCTACTACAAGTTGACCAAGGAAGACATCGAAGAGATCACTAAGGAATGGCCGGAGGACCTCCTTATTCCAGCCAACCCTGCGGAGTTGTTCAATGTAGACAGTCGGAAGATGCGTAGGATATACCCGGGCCTAGTAAGACAAAGAAGCTTGCAAAAGTTCCGGATATAGACAACACATTTGTAAGGACTGAGCCCATTTCACTAGACGAAGGGGATGATGGCGAAGAGATAGAAGGTGTAGAAATTGAACAATAGAAAGGTGAAATACCACCGCCTAGGGACGAAGAAGACTCGTTGAAGAAAAGGAAGGTTTCGCCTCCGAAATCTTCCTCCCAGAAGAAACCTAGAACCCATGTAACCAAGATGCGGACTACCCTCACATTGGATGATTTTAATTTCATCATTGCAGTTGTAAATGATGCCTCACAGGAGATATTAGAGAAGCAAGAGGCGAAGCAGGAGTATATGTATAGTCGTATCGAGATTGAACTCAAAGGAGTTCAACAGGCACTCTAGTCTAGCCACACAGTCTCCACTATGACTCTGACAACAGGAACAGTAGAAACAGGAGATGAGCTAGCCCAATTTCACCAGATCGTCGATAAAGTTGAAGCTCGCCTTCGATGAGCTCAGGAAGAGATAGCACAAGCCATCCAGGCTTTGAGACAGGTACAGGGAGTACTTGTTGAGCAGCGTAGTCCTACTAAATGAGAAAAAATTGATCTTCAAGCACAGTGGGACAAAGAAAAAGAAGAGCTACAACAGAGCAAGGAGAAATTGATCACGGAGCAGCTAGAAGTAAAGGAATAGGTCAACAAATCACTTCACTCTATGACCTTCATAGAAGTGAGAGCTAAAGAACGAATCCCACAACAGGTGGCACAACTCGAAGAAGTGATCCAACAACTTTAGCAGTGCATCACAGACCTGGAACTTCGTATTGTGCCCGAGACTCCTTAAGAAATCAAAGACCTAAGAGAGGCAACTTCTCGCAACGCAGTTGGAAAAATAAAATCCATTTCCTTGGAGTGCAAGCAACTGAGCTCTAGGAGCGCTTAGACGTATGAAAACCTCAAGGAGAGTCTAGAGTTACAAACTTTGGAGTCACAGCTCCAAGAAGCAAAGGAAAACGCAAATACGTTACAGGCACAATTAAAGGCCTTGTCACCAGTCGAAAGGATGAAGAGGCTTCATGAGCAACACACCACCCAACAACAGATCCAAACGATCCAGAATAAAGTGTTGAAAGTCTGTCAATGACTTCAACCAATGCAATAGAAGGCATGTCAACTGTTCACCGAAGTTGAAATCCAAGGAGTCGAGCTAGAACATGTCGTCATCACAACAAAACAACGCCTAGAAGGACTAGTCAATGACACACTCATCCAGGAGTTCACTGAGAAAGAGGTCGTAGCACTGCAGTAGGTTGAAGCAGCTTGAGCCAAGCTCGAGGCGTTCGAGGAAGAATTGCTCAGACCAGAGTGACTCGAGACGAGTCACAGGTGAGTGTTGGGGGCCTGTTGTCCCTTGACCAAGTTTTGGGAACACTTGGTCGTATTTGACCATTTTTGGGACTTCGACAGCCTGTCGAAGATGGAGTGCTAGATGAAGAAGAGATCGCGAGATATTAGCCCACTTTTGGGCTCTTTTTGGTTTTTGGGAATATGTAATGGGAAAGGGATGTTGGCTCGTGGGTTTACCCACGCTTAGGCCCATTTTGTATGTATAAATAGAAGTATAGAAAATGTAAGAGGAGGGTTGAATGGTATTGTATTTATGTGATATAGGCTAAGTGCCAAGAAGGGATCTGTGTGATTGATAGTTTTGCGCATTTTGTATAGACTTGCAGAGCTTAGTGCAAGTCCCTGTGTGAAGATATAGAAGGCTTTGTGTTGAAACGCAAGGAAGAAGGATATAGCGAGCTGCGCAGATCTTCTGTCCTATGCAAACTAAGGTCTTCTACAACTTTGTGCTTGTAACTGCTTGGCCGATGATAATAAAGAAGAAGAGTTGGTGGATGTAGCCCTAGAGAGAGGGTGAACCACGTAAATCCTGTGTGTTATGCTTTGTGCTTTGACTCAATGTGCTTATCTCTACTTTTGCTAAGTGCTTTGATATATTTAGATATATCTATTTATGCTTTGTGCTTATTAAATGTGTATGAATAGTAGATTTGATATGTATAAAGATGATTATTGTTGATCTACTGGATCTAATCTATTTTACTGTTGCTAAGTATTAAGATACCTTACATCTAAATGAATGTTGCGATGCTATGTGCTATTTGCGAAGTATAATAAGGACTGAATATTGATGAATGATCGATGCTAAGTGATCTATGAGCGATATAATCACAGATCGATGTCCCAGATAAGGTTGCAGACACCTGAGTCTTGCAACCACCCCTGCCTCTACCTCGGGTGAGACTTCATCTACTTCGCAGGTGTTGTCGAAAGGGTGGGTACTTAGTGTTTTGTTGGTGCGATCTTGTAGCATTGAACCCTAGGTGTGCCCATGTGCCAACATTGTGCTTGGCACTGAACCAATGGTGAAGAGGCCCATAATGAGGGTCTCGCCGAAAAAACCCGTGAACCCACAACTCCTTGCATCTACCGCTTCCCAGACCCGCGCCATGCCCAAAGCCACCACTATCATTGATATTCAAGATGACCTGGACCTTGAAACAATAATAGCTACAATCATTATTGAGCACCCTCCACCACCACTCCAATTACCAAACCTTCTCATCGCCATTCCACATCATACCACAACCTCAGAGATGAGGCAACTCGACTACCCAAAGACATAGGAATTCCAACCCCCACGGACAGCCAGAGAATTCCCCAAGCCCAGTTCAAAAATTCTTGACCCCGACCACAAAACCGTAGAGCAGAGCATGATGCGGGATGTTCTGAATCCGAAAACCAAAGAAAAACAACCTGAGTCTTCAACACAGGAAGAAGCCGCCCGAAGAAGAGAAGAGTCAGAACCTGACCGTAACCATCAAATCACCTCACCACCCAAGGGCGAGGGTGCCCTAGAAATCACAGAACACGATGCCGAAGTACCAGAAGATACGAAGATACCAGATGCACACAATGAGCCATAATAAACAATGGATCCGAATACGACCACCATGCAAGAGCAGATGGTGCAAGTTCTCTAGAACCCCCAACAATGGGAAAAATTTATGCAACTTTGCATAACCAGAACTGAGGTTCTGATGCTCTTACCCGTAGACCTAAGATTGAGGATTGCATCAGCGCCACCAATGAAGTTGGAGGTAGAAACCCGTTCAGACCACTCAACGGCCAAAAGACTCCCTCTACAGAAGAGAGCACCCACTAATGCATCTCCTTTAGCTACAGACCTGTTACAGTGGCCAACATCACAATTATTTGGGCTAATCAGAGCCTCAATGAACCAACTAGAGTAATGGCTCCATGACGTTGAGAGCTCAGTCGAGATCGCTAGGCAAGAACAGTTAGTTGCACAAACATGTAGAATGAAGGAAAAATGTGATAGACTCCTAGCCCAGCGCAAACTGGAAAAAGTGCGGGAAAAACTTGCAGAAGCTTGGATGGAGATTCAGAAGGTTGCACTCGACCTACCTGAAGCTAGCGAAATAAGAGAACTAGAGAAACAAATCGAGTTGTTACAAGAGGCATGGACACATCTCGCTGCATGCATGGAGAAAATACAAGCAAAGCTACAACAAGTCCAACAAGAATTAGAACAACAACCTCGACAACTGTAGGAACAAATGAAGAGGATAATACTGCAAGGCAACAACGCCAGAGCAACATTGCATAAACACACCACAGACTGCACTAAAATCTTCAGAGAAGTCAACGAATGGATGGGCATCATCACTCGACGAAATCAAGTTTTAGAGGCGGTCATAACTAAAATTCGGGTGTTGAATGAGGAAGTTGCGGTCACAATGGACTCTTTGGAGCAGCAACAGAAGTTTGACCAAATTCAGTAGGCCAAGAACGAACTAAATACACTTTATGAGGCACAGTCCATGGCCAAGAAAGAGTTGCGTGACTTTCGACAGGTAATCCAAACCGTTTATATGCAAATGCACTAGGTTGACGCCACAACCAACTCCGAATGGAACTCGTTGGTTGCAGCCAAGCCAAAGGAATACAACAAAGAGACGACCCAACAGTTCCTATCATAAGCATCACTCCTCGCCTGGAAATGGAAGGACAAAGTTGAAATCTTTCATGGAGTAAAGCACAAAGCATTAGAGATGGTTCCAGAATTGGGCCCCTCGTTTGAGGAGGTAAAGGAAGAAAATGCACAAACATTAGAGCTCAAAGAAGAGGAAACACCGGATAAGGGAAAGCAACAGTTGCTCCTAGAGAATGTGAACAGTTGCCCCTAGAGAATGTGAAGGAACCAAATGCTTGACAAGAGGACGAATTGTTGGGCCCTTCATTTTTTGGAAAGAATTGTGCAAGTTTTGATTAATCATGAGTTGCGCAAACTTCATCAGAGGCCGGAAGGAAGAATAACTGAAAGCAGTTGTGGAAGCTATCGCAACACCAACTAAGAAACAAACAGTTGCAACAGAACAAGAAAATGAGCAAGCTCAACAGGAAGACATAACCCAGCTATATATAGGATTGAATATAATTGTAAAAGGGTTGGTTAAGTTGGGTTGGTGTTGTTGTTGTTGTTCGTTTAGTACGTTGGTTCACTCATTCATGAGTTGATTAGAGTTGGGTTGAGTCATGTCTGTCAGAGTCGCCCAAGGTATTGGGATTAGTTGTTGCTACTTGTTGTAAGTCGAAAATAGTAGAGTTTGTAATGAAAGATACCTACCAGTTGGGAAATTAGAACTCTGTGGCTGAGGCCTAGAGCCAGAGTCTGTACTGAACACTTCTACGTAATTATGAGCTTGTAATGCAAGAAAGATCTCTGAGATAATATTATGAAGGAGAACAAAATTTTCAAAATATGATGTGTCTTTGTATGTCTACTTATGCATTACATTGTTCCTTTATGGCTGATGAGTTTTGTTTGATGGTTCTATGTTTAATCGTTGTTCATAACGTAAGTAGGTTTAATTCTTGTGGTTAGATGTTTTAGATCTGATGTTGCTCTTACATGAGAACATGAATGAGTTTTGGACGATCTATGGATTCTCTTTAGTATTTTCCCTACCCTTCCCTATCTTTCTGTCTCAATAGCACTTCGGGTGAGACTTCTTCTCTTCGGAGGAGATGAAAATTCCAGCACTCTAGACTACACAATACCTTTTGTTGATAACGTGAGGAGGACCCTGGTCTATCAAATTCGCACCAACAATGATAGTAATGAGGCCCCTATTTATTTCATGAGTACTAACTTACAAGGGGTAGAATTGAATTATGCCACCATTGATAAACAAGCCTACGTTGTATAAAAAGTGGTTAAGAACTTCAGGGCTCATATTCTCAAGAACCATGCCAAATTTATAGTGCCCCATGCTACTATGAAGCCACTTTCACAACATCAATTAGGAGAATGAATGGGAACTTCCATGACTTTTATCAAAGAATCTGACATTGAAATTAAATTAGCCAAAATAGTGAGGGGTCAAGGGTTGTGCAAGTTGGCCATAGATTCACAAGACCTAGCATGATTAGCTGATTATAGAAAAAAAAAAAAATTGCTTTCTGTATGTTGTAATAAATTACTTTATGTACCATAAAATATTGACTCTCGTATTCAAATCGTTCTTATTTTCTCCATCCTGATATGTGCCCAATCACCTGAATCCTAAAGAAAGATGAGCACTACATCATAAAGCACATCAATAACACACACAAACCAACAAAGAAGAGATATTTTAAGAAAGGATATCCATTCCCTAAATTATCTCTTCTTTATTGGGGTATGTATGTTCTTGATGTTCTTCACGATGTAGTCTTTGGTTCTGTTGCCCTGTGACTTGAACGGGGACAAGTTAGAAGATATGATATTAAATGGATTATTTGTTGAAGATGATCACAAAATGATTGATGTTGATCGACTATTGTTCATGGATGGAGACGTCGATTGTTGCTCGTTGATGCTAGTGTTGCTCATTGATTGCTCAGATCTACACACAAATTCTCGAATATCTTGGTCGAATGCCCAAGGTTGATGTTTCCTAAAATATCTTTGGCGATGAATGCTCATGGATGTTTTTAAATATAACTACGTTAAAATAATTTTTTGTGGGCGTCGCTCAATGAATGAATACACATGCACCTGTAATTTACATGAAAAAAAATACTGAAATCAAAGGTGGAAAGCAAATTAACAGTCAAGTTGAGAGCTCAGAATGGTGAAGAAAGATGATGAAAAAAAAACAAAGATTCTACGCAGGCCTCTGATGCATATTTTCTTACTTTTTCTCAAAAATGGCACCCCTGGATTAGATGTTCATTTTTGGTCGACCTAGTCGACTGGTCACACGATTCCCAGATAGTATCATTGTTTAAATTTAAATATTTTAGTCGGCTCGAGATGTAGGCCCATGACACAATTGTGTTTCTTGTTCTGTTGATTTCTATTGAGACCGCGGATTGCAAAATCAACTTATGGTTTATGAACATGGTAGAAGAGGAAGTTTTAGGTTTGTCGACCAATGATATCTTACTGCTACATAGGAGAGAACGCAATGGTATTGAACCCATACAGTGACACCGAGGTCGTGTCATATTTTAAAAGGCCAACTCCATAGTACGCCCATCAAAGTCCTGATTAAACACTAAACTAGAGAGAAGTGTTAACTGCGAGCCCTCACGACTTCAGGAGTGCTGGGACTAGAGGGTTTGCAACTGAAGGTTGTCTTGTGTATTTATACGATTTGTGCATGGAAATGAAAGACTCCATTGTTGGAGAATGATGATACAAACTAAGAAAGGAAGCAATAAGCATAAAAGGAAATGACAAGCATAAAATAACGAATGCACAACGTATGAGATGATTGTGAGTCACACCAAAAATATGGTTGTTGAGTAAGCATATAGAGTTTGGACCTAAATGCTTAAAAAATTCAACACACTTTTCATTTGGCATCTATCTTGTATCAATTGTTGGTGCTAATATGCTTGCTTAAGATCTTTTTAAATATAGGGTTGTGCTAGTTTTAAAGAATCAAATTTGGTTGTTCATACATCGATTATAACTTAAAAAGCTGCTTGAAAAGCATCATTCATAAATATTTTTATGTCCCATGTCAAATACAAAATATACCATTGTAAAGTATAAGGAGTCGTGAGAAGTTTAAAAGTAACATGAAGGAAGTCATTTGTTGAAATTGTATAGCATAAAAGTAAAATATTGAGCATTGATGATGAGCGTGTTGGAAAAAAAGAATTGATCGAGCCCCTTGGTGTAAAATTTGCAGCATAATGCCTGAGTTGTGACCTCAGAATCCAAAAAGTAGAGAAACAATAGATTGACCAAAGCATAATGTTTCGTCATGAGGTATGTGGAAGGGACATATGATCCCAGGATGAGCCACTCATCATTTCGAAGGCATTAGAGAGAAAGGTGTAACAATATGATCAAGAGGACCATTGTTGGGTTGGAGCAAAGCGTTGCGAGACTCGCTGATTGCACAGGAATTTACCAGTTGTAAGACAATGTCTAAAGAGTAACAAGTCATTAATTATATGCACGCTTGCTTGGGACTAGAAAGGATTTGAGTGTGAGGGACATATTGGGAGGCCTCTTAAGGCCTTGTAATTGTCATCATACATTAAATATTATCATAAGAATGTACAATACATATAATAAAGTATATTAAAGGATAAACTCACCTAACAAACGATTTGTTGGAGCTGGTGTGACTGCTCCAACTATCTCTCCTATGTATATATACTCATGAATATGGAATATAAAGGGGTTTGGTTAACCTTCCCAAAAATGCTTCTTGAGTATCGTTTGTGTGTTCTTGATGTTATTCACGATGTAGTCTCTCCTTGAATTCTTCCCTTTATTCCCTCGACTATAACAAGCATTGTGATTGAAATCGTCCGAGTATCATCTCATAAAATTTCTTTTATCTAAAAAAAATTGTGATGGAGTATTATCGAGATGCCTTGAGAAACATGAAGTAGAGAAGGTCTTGAAGGATGTTCACAATAGCCCACCTAGTGGGAATTTTGTAGGAGAAACCATAGCCTATAAAATCCTAAGGGAAGGTTACTATTGGCTTAATTGATTTAGATATGCTCATACACATGTCAAGACATTTAAGATTTATCAGTTAAGTCCCTGTGAGAAAAAAAGGCCTCTATCCCATTGCAGTCATTAACAATTTCTAGACGATTACAAGAAGGGGGAGTAAATATTGTAGGAGAGATTAAACCAAATTCATCAAAAAGGAAGAAGTACATCTTAACCAAAAATGGTTATTTTACCCAATTGTCAAAACCCATTCCCCTTACTCGAATTAGTGAAAAGGTAGTCATCGAGTTTTTGGAACAACAACTAATTACTAGGTTTGGGGTACCATCGGTGACTGTGTTTGATAATGATACTTATGTTTCTTACTCTTTTGACTGAGCTTGTGCTTGAAAAATGGATTATAGTTAGGTATTTTTAAAATTACTACCCTTAGGTAAATGGTGTCACAAAGTCTACAAATAAGAATTTAATTCAGATCTTCAAGAACACTATTATTGAAAATCATAAAAATTGGTACAATGCTCTGCACAATGCGCTTTGGGATGATAAGGTCACCCCTAAGGAATATCCATGAACTTATACATAATTTCTTGTTTATTATCAGGAGGTTATTTTAGAAAAAAATGTCTATCTCCCATCCTTGCATCTATCCTAGGCCTATACAAGATATCTTCTCCCTAGTATGCAACAATCCATTGATACACTTCTTATGATAGAACAGGGAAGGGAAAAGGATAAAAATAAATCCACATCTAATGAAGGAGCATCACCGTTATCATTAAATGATGTGCATCCAGCGCAACACACTTCAACTGGTTTGGATCCCAAGGAGGGCAGGTTACCTTAATTTTAAGACCTTCGTAATTAAAGATCCCATGAGATATTTAAGCTAGAGCCATTGTATATCCTACAAGAGGTTGTAATTGCCTTTAATGCATGTAGAAATGTACAAAGTTTGAGCATCGACTCATATATGAATTGTAATTGTACATTTATTCTAATAAGTTTAGTGGTAGGATGCTTTTAATTATGATAAGAAAGCACTAGAATAGTCTAGAGGGAAGGCTCGAGAATCCCCTTCATGTATAAATAAATGTAATATATGCCTCGAAGAGGCTGCTGGAATTTGTTGTTGTTGCTGCTAAAAAGAAGCTGAAAAATATTGTTGTGGTTGTTGTTGTTGGAGATCTTGTAGATTATTGTTGAACAAATATAGAAAGAAATAATTGCTCACACATTTATGTGACTGTGAATTTGTTTATCTCTAATTGGGTAAATGTTTTGTTGCTATCTCTATGTTCATGTGTGTGCATATAAATGGTTGGTTGTATGAGTTCTAAATGCTAGTATAAGTTTTAATTGTTTCTCTTCTAAAATCTTGGTGCAAGGAGTGCACAGTGAAAACGCAAGGAGTTTTGAGCCCGAACCATCTATAGGTTCATAAGCTCAAGAGAGATAGTGTAATTCTACATATATATATCAAAAGGAGTGTGCCTACACTCATAGTAGTGTAAAATCTCAGAGGGGAGACAAAGTGCAAGGAGTGAATAGAGACAACACTTTGTTAAGTGTTGATCAAGATCAGGAGAGATAGCACAAGGAGTGCACAGGTGAATGTTTCAGCCTCAATATTAGGAGGGAAGCACAAAGTGTGCGCAAGAGGTTGAGTTATATAAGTGACAAACCTTAAGGAGAAATATCGAGAGTGAGTCCCCAAGAGGAGAAATACCTTTTTTTTTAGAGTTTAGAGGAGGAGATCTGTTCAGGAGGAATCTGAATCCCTCACATCTATTGGATAAAGGATAAGGAGCATGGTTTTTAAACCCCAAGTACTTCAGACTTCACTGCTCCGACAGATTTGAGTTGTTTGTATCAAGTGAGCCTTGAAGCTCTGAATTCGTAGAGTGAATCCACACCATAGATCAGTGGGCATGTGCGAGCCGTTGGATCCTTGAGTAATTCAACGATTTGGCACTCTGGGAGAATTTGGCCATTATTGCATGGAGTGGCAAATTCCCCAAAGTACCGAAGTATGAAGTTAATCATGACCGTCCATTTGCGGGTAAACAAGGACCATAGATTTCGAGTTGTTTAGAATTTGGCTATTCAAAATATTTTGGGTGATAAGTTGTGTGGCATGGAAAAGTCTCGAAGCCTAAAGCCCCGGAGTCTGTCTTAGTCATAGATTGTGCCAACGGGTTGGAACCATTGATCCTTGAACTCTTCGGGAGTTCAGTGATTCGACTATTTGGGAGAAGTGTGTTGTTTAAAGGTTGCAGTGGAGAAACTCCCAAAGCCTAAAGTTCCAGAGCGTCGGAGTAAA
>SNQJ01S0089962.1:8495-20129 GCA_010110895.2 Picea sitchensis | reverse complement strand
AAAAAAAACCGCTTACCACTTCAGGGGGGTCCGAAATACCGCTTTCCATGAAAAAACCACTTTTGCATTTTTTTTGCCATTTTTTCCTGTTTCACCACGTCCTCTTTCGAAACGGTTTCTGGGAAAACGAAGATGGATTTTAAAAATCCGAGAGAGGTTTTTTCTCATCACAGGCTGAGGAACAAAAAATCTCTCAGCTTTTGCAACAGAGCTACAATCAGGGAGAATCGAAGCCATCTTTGAGGCCCTTTTTTTTCCAGATTTCCACTTTTCTGTTACAGTCCCGATCTTGCAGGAGCTGTTACGGCCAACTGGAGACAAATTTTGCGAAACCGAAGGAGGTTTTTGTCCAGAACATGTCCATCTACAATTACCTCCTTCAGTTTTCTCCCAGGTGCCATCGTTGAAGAGAAAACCATGTCTGTTAGGACCCCTTTTTTGCAGAAAACCAGTTCATCTTTTATGGCAGACAAGACCCAAATTCCGCCAGAATGAATGAAGCAGATCCATGATTCGAGGCAACAGTTGAGGAAGATCAGGGAGAATATGGCAGCTCGACCAGGGGGAATTTAAATTCTCCAGACAAATGGCAAAGTCTTCCCGCATTTCAGGCAGAGGTTTAAACATAATTTCCCCTAGCTGGCAGCAAATCTCTAACAACCTCAAGCATTCGATTGACTCTGCATTTATCTTTTGATGCTGTTAGAGTGAATTCGCCAGCAAAAACTTAACAAACCTCCAGTGTTCCATATCTCATATAATTGTTGTAACTGCTTTTCTATTTTTAGAAAGCAGAGTTATGAGCCCAAGTCCAGGAGAAGGTTGAATGATTTTCTTATTTATACACATGTAAAAGACAAACAAAGGGTTCAACCTGTGAGGTTCCTTGTTGGACTGTGGGCTATGTTTGACCAGAGAACTCTTTCTGTAATCTTTATATGAATGATCAGTAATAGACATGTTGTTTACAGGATTCCTGTGCGGAGGTGTTGGTGGCATTTCCCTTCTCTGTTGAGTGTTTTCCTGTTATCGTTTCGTTTGTTTTCAATTTCTCATTATCATAAGAAGAGTAATAGAGAATAATTTATTAGCAAATACTCTGCATATGATCTTGTGATAATCTCTATGTTTCTCCTCTAAAAAGCTATTTTATGAATTCTTAACTGCTCATTTGCTCATTTTTTCATCCCCTAGTTCTTCCTCAAATCGACACCATCAAAACTAAATTCGATCCAACATTTTCACTACCTTTCCCTGTGAAAGAACTTTGTCCAGATATGAGATTGAATCACATTTTTAAGCGCAGACCCCATTTGCCCAATGGCCCTCCTTGCTGTTCCAAAACAACCATTTAAAAACCCCAACCCCACACTTACATAACTAGCCTAATACCTATTAAAACAAATTTATATCAGACAGAGAGATCCCTCTCTGAGTCTTGGAGGGCTATATCCAAGACTCGAAGTGGTTTTGATGTTACCTCTGTGACTTCCTTACAGCCTTGAGCAAATTACAGAGTGCTAACATCTTCAATTATGGTCATAATTAGACAACTATAATTGGTGGAGTGAATATATTTATAAAATCAATAAAGTAATAAGGTTATATATTTGAATATTACTATCATTTTTCTATTGCATTTGTAATGTTGGATAAGGCATTCATGTTCCCCTCGCGATGATGAATAAACCCAATCACATATGTTGGAAAAATAGTTTTCATTGATGTCAACCCTAGAACAAGCCTCGAAGCAAGTCTAGAAGCCCCTAGAAGTGATGGGTTTATTTGAAGGAGTCTCCAAAGTGGTATCCTTATTACGTAGCTCTAATCATATCCCTCACATGAATATGCTTTGAAGAATCCACAAGATGGCACAATTGATAAGAAAATAAGTTACAATGTATGGTAAAAAATCCCTAAAGATATGGCCAGGAAGCCCCAGAGGTGTGGTCATGAAGCCCGAAGTTGATTGAAGAAAACTAGTATGAAGGACATTGTAAATGTATGCAAAACCCCTATGTATTGATAGTCCTCGTCAACCCATTTCAAACTGTAGGTGGCACGTCGTGTAGTTCCTCACGGTTGAGGAGATATGCCCTCTTAAAGATGATCATGTAAATTTTTCCCCTAAATGGTTGCAAACAAGAAGTTATAGGTCGGCCCTAAAGACAAGTAAAGAAAGTGCTTGGAAGGGTATAAATACACATCAAGAACCTCTCATTTTCATCATTCAATATTGTAATCTCTTAGCACAATATTGACAATTAATTTCAGAGGGAATATGAAGTGAAGAAGGGAAAAATTTCAATGGAAGATGAAGTCTTGTGATGATGTGTTCTAAGGTATGTTCTTTAAAGGTCATCTTGGAATTTTCACTATAAAATATTTTCTAGAATGATTCAGATAGAAACATTGGAGGCTATTGAGAAGACATATCAAGTTACCTATGGTATTAATTTCAGCTTCTGGATCATTTTACGTTTGGAAATACACTATGTGGAAGATAGAGTTTTTGACTAGTCTTGTAACTAGTCTCAAACAAGTGTTCCGGGTAAAACAATCATAACTTATTCATAGAGGATCTAAATTATGTGAGACCAATTGCATTGGAAAGAGTACAATATGAAATATTTTATGTGTGAGTTTCAGAATTAGATATCAAATATTGAGCACATGGAATTCTATACAAGTTCGCTCTCTAGAATAGGACAAAATTGAGAAAGCTCTACCATTTTCGTTATATATCTTTTTCAGTGAAAAATAAAGGAGTGAATTTTGGATGAATTTAAGAGAAGATATCAAAGATGATTGGGTACAAGTTCCATACCTTCATTAATTATAGTTATGGAGTTATACTTGTTGGAAGTTAGGGTTTGTGACTAATACATAAACTAGTCCCAAATAGGTGTTTGAAATAAATTTAAAAAGTGATGTTGGGGTTTATATGTGGACCGAAGTGGACCTAGGATATTTATGTGGACCCAATTTCTATGTGGACCTAGTTTTGATGTATCAATGATAATGATAGATGTGAGAAATCACAGTTATAAAAATACAGCTAAACTAACCTCCTATCTATGAATCCAACAACATATCAAACATAATAAGAAAATAAAGAGAAAAGGAAAAAGAATACACCAGATATACGTGGTTCACCCAATTGGGCTACGTCCACAGGAAGGTTGTCTTCTATTATCTCCAAAAATCTCCTTCAATCTTACAAGAGAGAAACTCCACAATTACCCCATACAAATATAGAAGAATGCTTGAGAGCACAAGATGATGATCACATGTTATGCCTTAAGATGCACTCTTGGCATTATTATATACCAAGAGATATGGAGAATTTACTCTCACATATTGCATGTGGGATAATATAATTCTCCTTTTTATCATATCTTTATATAATATTCCTACCAAGAGTAAACTATTCCATAATAAATATGGGATATTTGTTTTATACTCTTTTACATAAGATTGTGGAAAACTTTCGACATAATACAAAGACATTATTATCTTCCAATGAATATAATATATTCCAACACTCCCCCTTAATAATGGCTGGGAGAAAATCCCACACTAATGGAGGAAGGAGTCATTACTAATGCTCCCCTTTGATGACAACTTACCTCATCCCCAACAAAGAGCGAAGATGTACAAACTTTTCCTCTGTCATGGATTTGGTGAAGATATAAGCTACTTGCTACTCAATAGGAAAATATGGCAGAGAGATAGTACCATCTGCAACTAGATCGCGAATATAATGTGAATCAAGATCAAGATGTTTTGTCTTGAAGTGATATACCGGATTATAAGCAAGTTGTATTGCACCTTGATTGTCACATCTCAACTTTGTGGTGGATTTCCAAATCAGTCCAAGCTCTGTAAGAACATGGTGTAACCATACTGCTTCTTTATCTACTTCTTTGGTTGCTTTGTACTCTTCTTCACAAGAAGATAATGCAAGAGGATTCACCTTCTTATTGGACCAATAAATTGAACCTTAACCAAGTTGAAATAGATAACCTGCAGTAGACCATCTGTCTAAAATTTCACCTGCCCAATAAGAATTTGTATAACCAATAAGTGAAACTGTAGCACTACTCGAATAAAATACACCATAATTCACTGTCCCTTTTAAGTATCACATAATTCTCTTGGTTTTTTGCCAATGAATTTCATGAGGCTACTGCATGAACCTAGAAACTAGATTGACAACAAAAGAGATATTGGACCTGTTGTGTGTCAAATATACCAAACTCCCCACAAGAAGATGGTACAACATAGCATCAACAAGAGGAGTAGTACATTCCATAGTTAACTTAACCCCAGACTGAAATGGTGTGGGAGAGGGATTACAATCACTCATATGGAAACGAGTCAATAAATATGTTGTATACTTCGAATGAGAGAGAAAAATATCATTGGCCATATGCCATATTTGAAGACCCAAAAAATAGTGCAAGATGTCGAGATCTATCATCTAAAACTACTTTTGAAGATCACTTTTCATATTTTGAATTAATACAAGTTGGTTTCTAGTGATAATAAGATCATCCACATATAATACAATAATGAGGACTTGATCACCAAAGTCCTTGAAATACATATTTGGATAAGATATACACCCCTTGAAACCATTCTTCAAGAAATGTGCATCAATTTTCTCATACCAATCCCTCAGTTTCTGCTTGAGACCATACAAAGACTTATGTAATTTACATACTAAGTTAGAATTTTTAGCAGTAACAAAGCCAGGGGGTTGTTGCATATAAATGTAGTCATTAAGATCACCATTAAAAAAAACACTTTTAACATCCATTTGGTGTATTTCCCATTTATAAGATGCAACAAGAGATAAAATGGTTCTTATGGTATTGATTTTAGCAACAAGAGAAAAAGTTTCATTATAATCAATACCTTCATGTTGATTAAAACCTTTTGCAACTAACCTTGCTTTATATTTTTCAATTTGACCTTCTGCAGTAATATTTGTTTTATATACCCATTTACAACCAATTAAGTTATTTACCGAAGGAAGGGGAACAAGAGTCCATGTCTTATTCTTTATTAGAGATTCATACTCAACAGTGATAGCTTGTTCCCAATGAGGGTGACCCTTAGCTTGAGCATAAGTAGTAGGATTATCTGTGGCTAATACTTTGGTCATAAGAGAAAAGTTAGATCTAGTTATACGAGTTATACTTTGGTCAAACATTTCTCTATGATGTTTACCAAGCACACAACCTTCACAAACACCTTTAGTAGATGAAATATTAGGCAATCCATGTACCATTTTAGATAACAATTGCATTTTACCATAATTCAAGTGACCTAATCTTGCATGCCATAATTGACTTAATTCATCGGTGTGAGCAACATAAGAATAAAATGGTTGTCTTTTAGTTGAATTAAAACCAACAAACTTATATAAACCAATGTCATGATCAACGTGACCTGAAGAAACTACTTTGAAATTTTAGTTGATATCTTTAAGAACATATTTATCTGACCAAGCTTCAAATTTATATCTTTTTTGACATGCATGATAAATAGAAAGCAAGTTGATGGGAATATTTTGAACATCAAAAAAATCTTTTAATTGACCATTAATAACTTTTACATTACTAGAACCAATTACGTCAATTTGTTTACCATCACCAATAGAAACTTTATGAGATGAGTTCTTATTATTGTCATAATATGTAAACAAAGAAGCATTGTCTGTCATATGTTTAGATGCACCATAATCCACTATCCATTCCACATTAGAAGAATTACTAGATTGAACAAAAGACACACATAAAACTACTTTTTATTCATTAGAAGCTTGTTTTTTATCCTTAGCATTTAAGTGTTTTCCTTTATAGCAACTCTTTTCAGGATGATTAGTTTTACCACAATACTTACATGGATCATATACTTTCTTATTCGTACTAACTTCATGAGTAACATTAGAAGCATTGTCAGAATTATTAGTTGAAGAGTGTGAACAAGAACCTTTAGTATTAAGCTGAAAACTTTTCTTAGGATTCTTATTATTATGTGCCATTAGAGCTTTATGAGAAGTTAATTGACCTGAAACAGTCAACCTTTCTTGTTCATTTATCATCCCTTTGCAAAATTCATCAAAAATAGGTTTCATGGTACCTTTAGACATTTCAATAGCTCTAGTCCCAGTTTGGATAAACATATCAAAATAAGATGGAAATTTATGTTCTACAAGAATGATTCATGCAGTATTAGTCTTCTTATAATATTTACCACAATTGTTTAATTTTTCATTTAAGGTTTTCAGTTCAACAATATAGAGTTCTATCATATCAAAATCATTAGGAGCTAGCTCATGGATTTTCTTTTCTATGTAACAAGCAGATACGTCGTCTGATTTATCAAATAGAGAAGAAAGAATTTTCCATACCTCAATCGGACGACATTCTACCTCAATACTTACCTGAAGACTATCTGATACCATTTGTCCAATGATCCCTCTTTCTTGATCACATCTTTCTTCCCAAATAACCATATCTTTAGCATTAGTGGGATTCTTGTGTTCGCCATTAACCAACCTCCAAAGATTCTTACTCTTGAGAACATCAATCATTTTTCTCTTCCATGAAAGATAATTAAAACCAACATGTCTAGGAACAAAAACTACTTCTAAAGTCATTATGATGAAAAACTTAACAAGAGACAAAACCTTAATACAAATAATAGACAAACTGAAAAGATCTTACTAAAAAAATTCATTATTTAAATTAGATCAATATAGAAGAATGTTTGAGAGCACAAGATGATGATCACATGTTATGACTTAAGAGGCACTCTTGGAATTATTATATACCAAGAGATATGGAGGAATTACTCTCAGATATTGCATGTGGGATAATACAATTCTCTTTTTTATCATCTCTTTACATAATATTCCTACCAAGAGTAAATTATTCCATAATAAACATGAGATATTTTTTTTATACTCTTTTACATAAGATTGTGGACAACTTCTGACATAATACAAAGAAATTATTATGTTCCAAGGATTATAATATATTCCAACAACAAAAATAATGACCGTGACAGTGATAGTCTATATGGACCCAGTTTGATGATGATGATGTATCAATGATAGTGACAGAGACAGTGACAAAAGTTATCTTCAGTGATAGTGACTTGTGAGCAGCCTGACGTCAACGTTTGGTGCAGATTTGTGTGAGGGATTTGGAGAAGATTAGTTGAGGACCTAGAGCTGATATTAGATCAGACCATATTGTGAGAATAATTTTGAAACAAGGGTGGAAAGGTGGTGCAAGGTGTTGGTTGTGGAGCGTGATTGTCTTCCTGATTTATATGTAGGTATTCCTAGCCCCCTTTTGTCGAGGGTTCAGGGGCTGACCCCAAAATGAAGGGGGTCCAGGGGGGACCCACCTCCCCGGTTGGGGGGCATGGGGGTCAAAGGGCCCCCAAGGAAAATGTTTTGGGAAAATTTCCTTGTAAAATATTATAATTTTGTAGTCAATGTGGACCATTCATTATAAGGTTGCAGATCTGACAATAGAAGTTATGTTAGGATTTTCACACAAAAAGGAAACCTGCTTTGTATGAGGGCATTGTATTGCAGCTGTGTATGCAATTGAATATTGTATTATGAGAGAAGAGACTGTGAGAGAAAAAAGAGGAATTTACATCAGGTGTGTTGTAGGTTATATCCCTTCATTTGTTGAATAATAATAAAGGAAGGACTTGGAAATTTCTCTGGTGGATGTATCCCACATTGGGTGAACCATGTATATATGTGTTTTTATTGTATTGGGTATTTTCTGTGTTTTATTTCTGCATTTGTTTTATTTTATTTCTCTAAGATCTCGTTTTTCTAACACAAGGAAGGAAATCGAGGTCTCCTTCAGTATGGTTCCTTAGAAACAAGAGTGGTTGGGTGGTGCAAGGGAAGATTGGTGTCTTCAGATAGTAGGTTGATGCTTGCATGGGAGTTGCAACTTCCTTTGAGTTGGTTCTCTTAAAAATACGAGGTTGGTGCCTCCTTCTAGTCGGTGTTGGTAAATCAGGAAGTTGGAGCTTCCTTCAGGTTGGTACCTATAAATCAGGGGGTTGGTGCCTCCTTCCAGTTGGTACTGGTAAATATTCGAAGTTGGTGCTTCCCGTGAATTTAATATTCAAGATATATATATATATATATTAAAAGCGCTCCATGGTTTTCTCCCATTTTGGTTTTCACGTAAAAATCTCTTGTGTATTGTGTTTGATGTTATGCATTATTGAATGGCATTGTTGATAAGTTAATGTTTACATGTTGTGATTAAAAATGGTAAAAAGTGTTCAATACTAATTCACCCCCCCTCTCAGTATTGGTGAATATTCCAACAATTGGTATCAGAGCGGGTTCCTTCAGTAACAATCTAACCACTGGAAGCTAGATCATGGATTGCACTGAAAATAAAACGCCTTTTTTTGATAGTCAGAACTATGCTTTCTGGAGAAGAATGATGAGATTATTTTTACAAGCACAGAGGTTTGACATTTGTAACTCAGTTGTTTCAGGATACACTACTCAAAAGAAACATCTGAAGACTGTAACCAAGAAGGAATTAAAAAAGAACCAAAAATAGTAATGGATGCCATCCTAGATGGATTATCTGATTCGGTAAAAGTCAAAGTGGGACAATGCTCATCAACCAAAGAGATTTGGGATATACTACATAATCTCTACTCTATGAGATCTCTTCTTGTAATCATAGAGCCAGAGCATGCTGATAAAGACAAATAATATGTTGAGATAGAACGAGAAGAAAGAGTGCTCTTCATGGAAATGGAAACTCATAAAGGAACCCTTGAAAATGATGAAGAATATTATGAAGAAGGAAAAGTGGATCTTGAGGAAGAACTAATTAGTGCTTTAAGTGATATAAAAAACGAAAGGAAGAAAAACAAGTCCCTTAAGGAAGAATTGATCAAGCTAAAGGAGGGTTCTCAAAACCCTAACAAAAATTCTAAAGAAGTCTAACAGATTAACATAAATCTAAAGGTTCAACTAGAAGAAGCCAGAGTGATTGAAGAAACACTTAAAAATCCATTGGAAGAAAAGTAGAAAATATACGTGTGTTTGGAAGCTGAAATAGTATTACAGAGAAAAGAACTTGAAAAGGAAGAAGAAGAAGTTGCTCACTTAAAAACCAAGGTAAAGGAAGAATAAAAGAGAGAATATATTTTGACAAATCATCTTAAGGAAAGATCTGAGGACTTAAAAAAGCTTGAAGGAAAATTTATTCAACAAGAAAAAAGATTTGAAGAAGAAATCATCTCCTTAAAAACCCAACTTGAATAAGCAAAGAGAACGGAAGAAGTAATGAAGATCCAAATGATAAAGAAAGAAAAATATAGTGATAAGATTGAATAAGAAGTCGTCTCATTGAGGGTTGAAGTTGACAAGATCAACAAGAACTTGAAGAGCTCTCAAGTACTAGAAGGCATTCTCAACTGTCAAAGGTCACCATTAGATAAAACAAGTTTTGGATACATTGGTCAGGCCTCATGCAAGGAAGATGCAAATGTCAATCCCAACAAGAGCATTGAAGAGAGAGCTAGTAAATAAAGTTGAAGAGAAGTGTTCTAGGTCACCAAAAAAGAAGAATGAAGAGAAGGATAGAATTATGAAGACATTCTCAAAGGAAGGGATCATGATCAACAAGAGTAAAATATGAATGAATGCAAAAGAAGTGTATCTCCAAGAATAATTTATACCTCCATGAATCAAAGAAGCTTCAATCATTGTGAAGGAAACAATAGAAGATAAGATCATGATCAACTAAGGCATGCATTCAAAATGACTGCATCACAAAGAGGATCACTTGCTTCAAGGTATTAAACTTTCTCTCATGGTTATTGTTTTACTTGTAATAACTTTGGACATAAATTTGTAGATTGCAGAGCATATGGAAGAAATTTTCAAGCAAGAGATGTTTATGTGTCCCCCTACAATGTTGAATGTTACAAATTCCACAACTATGGACACATAGCTCGTGATTGTAGAAGCATGATGGAGTCTTCCTTGAAGAAAAACATTAATATCAGATACAAGAAGGTTTGGAGAAGAAAGAAAAAACAAGAAGAACATGGGAATGAAGAACTCTCGGAGATCATATTCATAGGAATTACAAAGTTGCGAAATCATGATGAATCTACAATCAAAGAGGAAGATGTCAAGATTCAAAATGATGATCTTGCAACAAAGCAGGTTTATATATTGTTCTAAGCAATCTGGGTTGGAGACTCCTAGTAATGTGAATATTGAAGAGGGAGAGTCTAAGCAACAACTATTAAAGATTGGAGAACTATCTTTCGGGTAGTCTAAAGTGTTTACAATTTTTAGGAAGAAAAATTTTGAATGGTCTAATGGCAGAGGTACAAAATGTTTCGTGACAGATTGGTTGATTAAGGAGTAGCTTTTGGAACACATCCCCATGAAGGTATGAAGAGGTCAGATGAAAATTATGAGAAATATCATTGGCACACTTTTTAGGCATAAATTCATGATTATATAGAGGATTCCAAGCATGTATTCAAGCAGGAATATATTCATTACATATTCGAGAATGTGTACTTGTTTCAAACTTGTAGAGTTTAATTTGAAGATAAAACATACTAGTGGACATATTTGAAGTCTTCAGAATATTAAAGTGGCATATTAGTCAACATTTTGTACAGTTGAGTAATAGATTCATGGATGGTTTTGTGACACTTGGACATATATAAATTCATGAGATATTTGGCAGGTCTAGAAGACAATACTTGACGTGAATCAGAGAAGATACATGGCATGTGCTTCTTTTTTTTCATATGTTGTGTATGAAAGCATGAGATCAAGAGGAATTTTAGAAAGACTCGTTGTCACTTTCGTCAAGAGGAATGTTTAGTAAAGCATACGACTCAAAAAAGAAGCATATTGACAAGTGGAACCAGCTTGTCATAGGAAAGAAAGTCGTGAGAGGAACAAGGAGACATGGAGAGAGAAACCGTCAGGAGGAGATTGTTGAATGGTTTGTCATTGATGTCAAAATTAGTCATTGGTGATTATGTCATTGATGTCAAAGCAGTGAGGAGGACAAGACATGAAGAACACATCCTCCTTGGAAGCAGTGTAGAAGAGACGATCAATCACCTGAAGCTCAGTGAAGACATGACAAGCCATGAAGACTTGAAGTCAAGTGATGAAGGAACCTTGACATGAGCGCTTTTAATATACGTCAGTGGATTGAAATAATAGTAAGTACCAATGGAAAATAAGCCCTGGAAAAGAGGAAATGAAGCATATACAAGAAGCGATGTGGGTCTAATTTATGGATGTAAATTAGAACATATATTTTAATATCAATCCGAAGCTCATAGAACTTTGAAGAACACCAATATATATGGAATTTAGATCTAGAGTAGTTCTGAATTGATTTATCCAAAGTAATCAAACTTGCATTAACCTGTTGGGCCCCAACAACTCCCCTTATATTTTTACAAAATTTAAAGGGCCCCTATTAGAATCTTGATAATTATAATGAGCTACAGAATCAACCTTTTCAAATAGTTCCATTCCTTGGCTTGCTTTGAGACAAACTTAAGACATTCACT
>SNQJ01S0089961.1:1354-13403 GCA_010110895.2 Picea sitchensis | reverse complement strand
GTTATGTATATATGAGGCTTCTACAGGATTACTTGTTGTATATACAAAGTGTGATTGGATTTTATAAATTTCTCAGATGTTTGTCTAACACATAATTAGCCAATGCATCTGTTAATCTATTTAGACATCTAGGAATGTGTTGATATTCAATGTAATCAAAATGACATTCCAAGAGGCGAATTCGTAAATATACCCTTAATAACGTAAGACTTCGAATGGAGTAGAAATTACTCAACTATAGGACTACTAACTATGAATCAAGTCGTACAATAAGATGACAGATTCCAAGAGACACAACATCGATCAATAATTCAATGACTTCACTATATTGCACAATATTGTTAGTTGCACGACCAAGGAAAACACCACGTAGAGTAACCAATTCTATATGTAGGTGCATAGATTGCCCAAGCAGCAGATGCTAAGTTTTGAGTGCTACACAAATAATTAATTTTTTAATTAATTTAATTTTGATATTCACCCACACACTTGTCACACTCGCCCCAAGTTGCACAAGTAATTACCCTTTTTATTTTATTCAAAAATTCATTTTTCCTCACATTTCTCATTGTGTTCGTATTTTTTCTCTTAGATATCTCTCAGTTCCCCAAATTCCCATTTAATGAGTGTCCCCTAACTAGATCTGAGTTTGAGTTGGTTTAGGAGTCGTCTTTTAGTTAGACTTAGTGGTAGATTGACTCAAGATACCATTCTATGTCTACACCTATTCTCTCATGTTTTAATTTTTTTCTATTTTAAAAATCCCTTTTATTATTTTCATACACACTTGTGCATTTTACCCAACCTTTAAATTTTTAATCCCCTTTTTCCTAGAGTTTGATTTTATCTCAATTCTCTTTAATTTATTTAATATTTTTATTTAGTCCCTTTATTAAAATTAGACTTGAACTAGTCTTAGACTTAGGTTTAGACTCTTGTTAGGCTTCTAAGTTCATAATTTGTTTACCAATTAATATTTTATTCTAACAAGGTCTAAACATTTCACCATTTTCTAGGCCACCTAGATTTATTGACTAATATTTAATTACGCGACGTGCCATTCAAGATGCACCTCCGTGCTCCAAGGGTGCCACTCACTTTTTACTAGTTTTGGAAGTTTTTCTAACCCTTGGAGTCAACACTCCATTCGACCGATCTTGTGAGAGACTAAGGTATTATAAGGAATAAGTGTTATGAGACTTATCGGTAAATTTGGACATAAACAAATCTCTCTAGATCCACCTAGATCTAGAACAGAACAGAACAAAAAATGGCGCTTTCCCTAAGATCTAATCATTGAGTTTACTATCTACTAAGAGATGCGCAACATACCGCTTAAATATCACTTCCTCTTGTCTTTGTTGTCCTAGATCCACTCTAGTGCTCCTGTGATATTGGATCTGCAAGGGAACACAATCCAACCAAAGTGAAAGAAATAATATACTCAATGAGAACCTATATATGTGATCAAGGAATCATACAATAAAATGAGAAGAGTTTTATGGGAAAGAAACATATCACTGTATTATATAATAATGAAAGTGGATATTACAACCAAAGCCTTGATGTCGCAAGGTCCCCTTCCGATGACCCTTTCCTCCAACACACACACTTTCTCCAATATTGAATGAAGAATATCCACAATGACTTGATGAACATAAATGAGGCTTTCAAGAATGATCCAATGCAGAATTCTCCATACAATCTTAGCCAATTTAACCTTCAATAATCTTAATTTATTGCCTAACCTTGCTTGCTTAACCTTTTCCATGAGAAATATCTCCTTATATAGAGGAAAGAGAGATGGTTAAAGATATTAGGATGATCCCACCAAATCATAGAAGCGAGTAGGATCCCAACCATACAGATGCCACCTCATCTTCTAGAATATCCCCTTCTAGAACTTTCGTGAAGCTCAACTTTTTCTTAGCATTTTGACATCATCATACCCTAGTTGTAGAACAACATGTGGAGACATCTCAATCTAGTTTTAGGGTAGAGTGCGATGACCAGGCATAGTCACACCCTACTTATGATGCAGCCTACAGCGACCTTCCTTAACAGGGTTTTTGAGAAGAGAAAGTCAGTCACTTTCCTCATGAAGACATTTTCTTTTTGGGAACATGAACACATGTTGTTAATGGATCACTAAGATGACCAAAATAATGTGTAAGAGAATTCCGCCCAAAGTATAAGGCTGGAACTTGTGACAACTGAAATACTTTGTAGAATGTGTGTGTCGAAAACAAAGAGCACATCAGTCGGGAACCTGCAAATAGTCAAGCAACAACATAATAATATACCATTGTCTGAGGTAGGAATTCCCATACTCAGATTACAAAATTTCAAATGAGTCATGGCCACTATTGGCACAGGGGAAGACCTAGGGTTTATCTCTAACAATGCACCAACAAGTGCTAACTACTGGCCCTTTCGGAAACACCTACGAAGCAGATGCAGTCTCACCAGAAGTAGCTATAGGGGGTTGTAGGACACATGTGTCTACAACTAGAGGAAATGCAGAGTGGATTCACAACAACAACACACAACCACCTTGTTATCCTTTATCTTCCTTAAGCCTACTGTGCAAGTTACATTTCAGATCTAACGCAATATCACAATAGCAGCATATCAAATGACAGAGAACACAACATAAATCACACATAACACAAGATATACATGATTCACCCTCTCCCTAGGGCTAGGTCCACAGAAATGTTCTTTATGATATGTTAATATGGAAGCATACAGTTCTTATCTGTGCTCTTAGCTAGCCGATCTTCTCTTCTTCTCTCTCTTTCTCTCTCTTTCTCTCCCCTCCCTGCGCATCCAGTTGCAGGGTTGATCTTCGCACCTAGCTGAATATCTTACAATACCAGAAGGCTCTTGCACTCAGCACTTCTCTCTCACACAGTAGTACTCACTCAATCATACAATAACAATGAAATCTCAACCAACTTAGCACCAACCCATCCCAAGTCCTTTAGACCTTTATTTATACATTACAATAGCTCTCGGACACCCTTAGGTTAAAAACTAAGTGTCAAAACCCTAGATACCAAAACCATAGGTGTCTAAAACCCTAGGTCAACTTGACCTGCATTTTCAGAGTTTCGCCAGCCTATCTTTCCTTCCTTCACACGCGATTATTGAAAGCATCTGTTGACATCTTCTTTCACTTGCTGAGTTTTCCACGATCCCTCTTCCTTACTGATCTGTCATCCTTGATCTCCTCATCCAACGACTTTCTTTATCTTACTTCGCTCTGTCTTTTCTTCTCTTTTTCTCACTTTGACCCAATATCGATCATTGTGTCTTCTGCGTAGTTCACATTTTTACTTTTCTCCCTTAATATTCACTTGATTCCATAACCAAGGGCCAATAGGCCCCCAACACTCACCTGTGACTTGTCCTGAGGAACTTCAGGTCTGAACTTTTTGTTTCATTTCAACTTCAGACTGCGCAGGGTAGACTGTGCTTTTTTTTATGTTTCTCCCTTCTATGTACAACCTGTCTTTTTTGTTTGTGGTACCTAGTTTCAATTGCACCTGGCACCTAGACGATTTTCCTTTTTCTTTTACTAAGAGTTGCGAGGCAGCTGGTTTTCATAATACAATTTCAAATGGATTTTGTTCACCAAACCTTCCTTGCATTCTCCAGTCAAAGTCTTCAACTACGCAGCTCCTCTTTCTGTAACATAGGCAATCTCATATGTCCCAAGACAATGCATCCTAAACTTCCTTGGATGCTTCATGAACTTACTATCATATACCAATACCAGATCTCCTTGCTTGAAATATTTCTTCTTGATGTGTCTATCATGGTAGGCTTTTTCTCTTTCTTTCTGAACCTGCTGGTGAAATCCTGCGATAAATCTTTCTTCTTCCAGTTCGACCAACTGCACAAGCCTCTCTTGCATAGTGCTAGTCTCATCCATATCTGTAAAGGTTGCAATTCTTAGACTAGGAATCAAATATTCCATGGGTACAACTTCTTCTATACCATAGACCAATTTAAAGGGGGTCTGCATGGTCAGTTTCTTGCAAGTGGTTCTATAGGCCCATAATACTGCTGGTACTATCAAATCCCAGTCATCCCTATTCATGTTGCATATCTTTGTCATCATTGTCTCCAATATATTATTAAATGCTTCAACTGTCCCATTTTCTTGTGGATGATAGGGAGTTCTCTTATGATGGTGAAATTCAAATTCTTGAGTCAAGGCTTCAATAGTCTTATTAATAAAGTGTGTGCCTTGATCGCTCATAAGGAGCTTTGGGCATCCAAACCTAGTTATGATATCATCAAATATGAAGCATGCAGCTATAGTTGCACTACATTCCTTAACTGATCTTTCTTCTTCCCATCTATTCAAATACTCTGTTGCATTGATTATGTATCTAGCTCCTATCTGCTTCCCTGGTGGGTTGATAGGTCCCATGAAGTTAATGGCCCATTTATCAAATGCATATAAGGTCATATTTGGCACTAAAGGCATCTCATCTCTTCTGGAGGATTTCCCAACTCTTTGTCATACATCATAGGCCTTATAGTATTCCTTATCATCTTTGTGTAGAGTAGGCCACCAAAGGCCAGCCCTAAGAATCTTCTGTGTTGTTGCTTTCCCTGCGTAGTGTCCTCTTGTGATGCCTTCATGTGCTTCTATGAGGATCAATGGCCTCTCTTCTTCCATAACACACCTCCTCAATAACTCATCAGGTCCCATCTTGTATAGTTGTCCAGCTATAAGTGAAAAATCTGCAGCACGTACTACCAAATGTTTCTTCTAAGTGATTGTATATTCACTAGGTGCTAGTCCTGTTGACAGGAACTGCACTATCTCTGTGAAGTGATCATAAACCTTCCTGATAGCCAACAACTATGCATCTGGAAGTGTATCCTCCAAACTAGTAGGATATTCTCCATGTTCCAACCTCAACAAGTGGTCAGGACCTTTGTTCATCCTTCCTGGCTTAACCACGATCTCGAAATCATATTCCTGAAATAACAAAATCCATATGCATATTATCCCCCCAAACTCTGGCTTGTTGACTAAGTATTTAAGCGTAGAAAGATCAGTGAAAATCTTAAAATTTCCTCCCAACAAGTAGTGGTGGAATTTATGCAGCGCATACACCATGGCTAATCCTTCTCGCTTTGTGGTGGTGTAATTAATCTCAGTTGTTGATATCTTCCTGCTATAAAATGATAATGGGTGGTCAATGTATCCATCTCTCAGTTGTTCTAACACTGCTCCTAATGCAATAGAATATGCATCGACATGCACGTGAAATTCCTTACTCCAATATGGGAAAACCAGAATGGGTGTAGTAACCATTTTTTGTTTTAGTGTGTCGAAGCTCTGTTGGCATTCTTTTGTCCAATGAAACTGACAGTATTTCTTTAGAAGCTTCTCCATGGGTGTTTTGATCTGTGTGTATCCCTTAATGAACTTCCTATAGTATCCAATATGTCCTAGCGCAGTGCGCAACTGTTTGACTGAAGTAGGAGGGGGTATATCAACTATAATGGAAATCTTAGATGGATCTACCAGCAATCCATTCTTACACACAATATGACCCAGCAACACTTCAAAGGGTGAAAATAAGATGCACTTTTCCAAGTTCAAGGCAATATGACATTGCCTACACTTATCCAATATTAGTATTAAACATTCAATATGATTTTGCAAAATGCTAAAAATAGTCCAGTCATCAAAATATGATTCCATGAATTTATGTAAAAACTCCTTAAATGCTTGGACCACCACCCTGGAAAAGATGTCTAGTGCATTCTTCAATCCAAATGGCATCACTGTATACTGGTATGATCCCCATTCTGTTGTAAATGTGGTCTTATGGTGATCTTCCTTTGCAATCCATATCTGATGGTATCTTGAAAATCCATCTGTAAAAGAATATACCTCCTGTTCTCCTACATTGTTTAACACTTCGTCGGTGAATGGTGTAAGGAATGGGTCATGCAAACATGCATAATTCAACTTCCTAATATCTACACAAATCCTAATTTCTCATGTCTTCTTATCTTGTACCACCATAGGGATAATCCATTCTGATTCTTCAACAGGTTCTATGATTCCTGCTTCCAGCATTCTGTCAAGATCAATCTTCACTTTCTCCTTATATTTAGGGTTCAAACTGTAGGGTCTCTGTTTGACTGGACTTTCATATGGTTTCAAAGGGATCCTCATCTCTCCCATGGGTCCTTTAATTCCCTTCATATCAGTGAACTTGGTTGGAAACAAGTTCTGATATTCATGCAGTAATTATGTGATCTTGTCAATAGTGGCAGCATGCCAATAATCTCCAACATTTGCAATCTTTGGTGTCTGTTCTATTCCAATGTTTTTTATTTTTATTTTTATTGGTTGTCCAACAAAAGGTAGTTCAAATCCTGGTCCTTCTACATCTCTTTGTCCTTCTATTTCTGCGATGTTCGCATTCCTAGGATCATCGGCTTCAACAACATTGATATTGTAACATCCTTGCAACTTCTAAAGAGGCATAGTCCATTCATCCTCTTCTCGCTACAAAGGGAGGCTAGGTGCCTCCTTGAACACTTTCTGTCTTACAACCTGTAATGCTTGATCTACTGTAGGATATTGGATTTCAAACAAAAAGGTAGTTACAAAGTTCTGGGTCATACCTTCCCAATCTGCAGTGATGAGGCACAGTTCTTCTTGAAGATACCAGTTGATGGGAGTTGTGTCTAGTGTGTTAATGAATTTTTGTACCCACTTTTCTTGAGGAATGTTTATCCAAGATTCCTCGCAACTTTGCACATGGTACTTCAGACAACTTCGACCTATGTACCTAACTTTGCAGCCTTCTACACTCTCTGAAAATTGCGTTGTCATCAAAGTGAAACATTGTACCCAATCTATAATATTGTTTTTGTGTGTCCCCCACCATCTTGCTGGAGTTGATTTCAGGGGCTCATCCATTGCCAACAATCTTTGTGGTATTGGTACAATTTCTTCAAATTCCAAAAAGAATGATTCTAAATGATTCAGACCATCAAAGGTGGGCAAGTTACTTATTGTTGTGCCAATCTAGTGGACTTCTCTGGTTAATCTAGCACATCTCCTTGTAGATACTTCGAACATTTTGTTATGCCAATTCTCCAGTGCTTCTTATGAATTTGATGATCATCTTTTGTCACTTCTTCAGCTCAAATTCCCATCTGTTGTAGGATTAATGTAGTCATGTTCTCTGGTTGTCAATTTGTATATGTTTTCTAGTTCATATGCGCGGTATTCTTCTCTGATGGGTTCTCTGTATCTCTGACCTTCATCAGGATCCAAAGGTGCAATGACCCTAAGGCCATCTCCTTCAAATGTCATTCTTATTTTATTTAAATCAACCACAATTGAATTATTGAAAGCCCAATCAATTCCTAACAGCACAGGGTAAGGAAAACTATCATCAACTATCTCAATCACCTCAAAGTCTGCAAACGTCCTTAATCCATTGATGTCCATGGGGACACATTCCAGTATTCCAAAGGGGCTTACAGCTTGCTGATTAGCCATCCTAAGCCTGATAGGGGAATTGATCAACTTAGGTTTTCCCATTAGTGTTGAGGTTTGCTTCGTCATGACATTGACCTCCGACCTTAAGTCTAGGACCACATAGTCTATATCATACTCTCCAATCTGAGCATTAAGGTGTAGTTATTTGTTTGTCCTTCTCTTCTTGTATAGTTGATGTACTTCTTTATTCAACAAAGGATCTACCCTTCCTATCTCATACTGTCTGACCAAATTGTGTAGTTATTGTATGGATTTTTCATATTTAATCAACTCAATAAACGTATACAAGAAACTGACAAGTTTACTCACCTCTTTTCCATCTCTGGGCGAAGTAGACTAATCAAGTTCCAAATTCATTCCATATTCTCTTACTCGTAGTTGAAACTTTGATGAAGAAGCCTAATCTCTTCTGAATTCCTTTCTTGCTTCCTCAAATATTTGCTTCTCTTTCCTTGGGTCAAACTCTTTTGTCGTCTCTGCATATTTCCTGACTCCTGATTCTTTTGTAGTATTTCCTTGGATCACTCTGTCTTATCCTATAATAGTGCCTCCTTGTGTGATAACAATGACTCTGGGATCAGCTCCACAAGGTTCTGCTTTGATTAGTTGTATTTTTTGATTTCCTCCTCGTTTCTCCCGAATCTTAGCCAACAATGTTGGACATTCCTCGATAACATGCTCGAATGAGTTGTAGTAGCTGCAAGTGGTACAAGGGTTCTAACAGTCCCTTTCCAAGTGTCCTAGCTATGTGCAGTTATAACAGATGATTTTTCCTTGACCTCGACCCATACCTCCTCCTCTTCCTCTTCCTCGGAATCCACCTCGAGGTTTGGAGTTTCCTCTCCCAAGGGAATTATACTACGTAGTGATTCCTTCTTGCTATACTTCACCTTGAATTTTTTATATATCCCTTGACCTTTCATGCATGAGATCGTAAGCCCTGCAATCCCTGTCATCGTTTCCTACCGACTTAGAGAATGTGCAATACATATTTATGGGTGTCTAGACATATTTTTGCAGATAGTAACATTCACCAAGGCGATGTCGATTTATACATACCTCGCATGAGGGTAGGGTAACTTGCTTTAAAGGGCTCAGAGCTCCAGAGGCCAAGTATTCCTGAAATAAGGGACAATGTTCCCTGTCATGGCCTTCTGATTTGCATCTGATACACCAGATGTCTTGTCTTTTATCTATTCCCTTGTCTTTCTTCATATCTTCAACCTTCAGTGATAGGCTAGTTAGTTGATTCAAGATTTGACTCATACCTGAGCTAGATTCTCCCATAGGGGATGATTCTATTTTCAGGGCGATCTCCAATGCCTCAGACTACAACTTAATCTTTTGTTGCATCAGAGGAACTCTAATGTGTAACAAGAGGGTAGAAATGACCCATTCCTTACTCTTCTCATCTAGGATCTGAAAACTCAAATGGCCTGTCAAAGTCTTAAATCTTTGATCAAACTCCCACATAGGTTCAGTTGTTCTCTACTTGATTTATTTTAGTTCTGTAAAGCACTACAACTCTGATTTAGGTTTCTTGAATTCGACAGTTAGCGCAGTCTTAATGGCATTCAGCGGTTTAGGTGTAGCTCCTTGGACAAATTTCATGTACCATCTCAGTGCGCAATCTCTTAGGGTATTGTTGAACTGAGCCCGTTTGACAGCTTCGTTGGTGATATTCTTAATAATCCACACAACTTCACATAGAAACTAGTGTTGTTCAGGATCTTCCGATCCATCTCCTCTAAAGGTGGGTAATCTCATCTCATATGTCATAGATATTCCTAGGTTTCCTGACTGAGTATGTGGTGGACTACTAGTGACAGTGCTCTGAGCGTTATGATGACTTAGTGTAATATACCAGATATAAAATGTATGCAGAACATAAATAAAATGCGAGAAATGGCAGAATAACAACAATATAACCAAAACATTCACCATAATAGCACTGAAATGACATGAGAATAATAATAGAAATAACACTTTGAATCTGAAATCAATGTTCACGGGCCTCTTCGAGGGGGAAACCTCCAGTTGAGCATAGATCTATTACAATAATATCCAAGTTAGGGTTCTCATACCCTTGACTCCTATTTATAATAAAATAAGCATCTAGAGGAAGATCCTTCTAGAAGCAGAAGATTCTATTAGGTATTCTTACATCCGCCTTATTCTATTTTATTGAAAGGACTTATTAATATTGAACTTTATTACATCCGAATATATTGTTCTACCTATGTGCGGGTTAGGACCCTAACATGTCTGCCCCCTTAAAAACAACCTTGTCCTCAAGGCTTGAGATGAGGAAATTGTTGCAGAATGGTAGTTGGTTCCCAATTGACGTATGCTGGAGTTGTATCTTTCCACTGGGCTAGTACTTCCTTGATGGTTCTCTAACATAAGCGTCGCTCACGCTGGTCCAAAACTTATTTTGGATGTAGCCAAATGGATCCTTCTTTAGCTAACTCTAGAAGGTTGGTTTGAATTTGGCACTTATCTCCAATCACCTTCTTTAAGCATGAAACATGAAAAACAGGATGTAGCTTCAAATGGTTGGGCAAAGCTAACTGATAGGCTACTTGTCCCACATGCTTGAGAACGGTATAAGGACCATAAAATTTGGGTGCTAGCTTCTAACAATGATCGGCCTTGAGGGAAGTTTGCTTGTAAGGTTGCAGTCGAAGAAACACCTAATCCCCTTCTACAAATTGACGTTCAGAGTGACCTTGATCTTCTTTTTTCTTCATGAAATTATGTGCCATGACCAAATTCTCTTTGAGGGTATGGAGAATATCCTCTCGAGCTATAAGTGTTAGGTCAACCGCCTAGACCTTCGAGGCACCCTGTAAGTATGAGAGAACTGAAGGTGGCTTTTGTCCATATACTGCTTCAAAAGGAGTAATGCATGTAGTTGTATGGTATGAAGTGTTGTACCACCATTCAGCTAGGGGTAACCATGAGCCCACTGATTTTGCTTTTCCGAGGAAAAACACCTCAAATATGTTTCCAAACACTTGTTGACGACTTCCATTTTTCCATCAGTCTGGGGATGATAAGCTATGCTGAGATGAAATTCAGTGCCTTGTATCTTGAACAGTTCTTGCCAAAAATTGCTTGTGAAAGTTGGGTCGCAATCAAAAACAATAGAGTGTGGCATGCCATGAAGCTTGAATACCTGAACCATGAAAATTTGAGCCACCATGGATGATGTAAACAGGTGTTGAAGGGAAAATAAATGAGCATACTTGGAAAGGCGAACAATAACAACCATAATGACGGATTTATTGCCCGATTTGGGTAAGTCTGTAATAAAATCCATAGAGATATGCTTCCAAATAGCAGGTGGAATCAGGAGCGGTTGTAGTGTGCCCAGAGATTTGACTGTTTCTCCCTTGTTGCATTGCCACACATCACATTCAACTACAAAATTATGAATGTCATGTTTCATACCATCCCAGAAAAAGGAACGTTTGACCCTGTCATAGGTTTTGGTGAACCCGGAGTGCCCTGTTGTGGGTGTAGCATGAAGCTCAGAAAGTACTGTGGATTTAAGCTTTGATTGTTTACTTAAATACAAACGGACTTTGTATCGAAGTTCATCATGGAGACAAGAGTACCCTGGGGAAGCTGGAGCATTGAACTGCAATTGTTGGATCAACTGTGAACTTTTGGGATCTTGTAGCCATTCCCGGTGAATGGCTTGGAGCCAATCTGGTACAATGAATGAAAGAGGAAAAAGGGATCCTTCATCTTCATATTTCCGGGAAAGTGCATCCGCAACCACATTGTCTTTTCCTTTCTTGTAAATGATCTCATAATCATATCCAAATAGTTTAGTCACCCACTTTTGTTGTTTTGGGAGGAAATGTGTTGTTCTAGAAAATACTTGAGGCTTTGATGGTCTGTCTTAATTTGGAAACATTTCCGTAATAGATAAGGGTGCCGCAAATCAACTGCATGCAGAATAGCCAACATTTCCTTTTCATAGATGGATTTGCCCATATTTCTTTCAAATATTTTCTTGCTGGTAAAGGCCAAAGGTCGACCCTCTTGCATAAGGACAACACCAATTCCTTTCCCTGAGGCATCACATTCCAACACAAAGGTCTTTGTGAAATCGAGAAGGGCGAGGACTGGAGTGGTGCACATGGCAATATTCAAGGTTTGAAAAGCTTGAGTAGCGGCTGGAGTCCAAGTGAAAGAGTTATTTTTTAGGAGAGCAGTGAGAGGTGTTGCAATCTTCCCATAATTCTGAACAAACTTGCGATAATACCCTGTTAAGCCCAGAAATCCACGCAATCTCTCAAGAGTATTTGGGTGAGTCCAGTCTTGCATAGATTCAATCTTTTTAGGATCCACCCCGATGCCATATTTTCCAACTGGATGACCCAAGTATTCTACTTCTGAGGCGCCAAAAGCACATTTAGACTGTTTCGGGAAAAGTTGGTGTTGAGAGAGTAGATGGAGAACTCGATCCACATGAGCAAGATGGTT
>SNQJ01S0089960.1:0-33172 GCA_010110895.2 Picea sitchensis | reverse complement strand
TACTCTTATCTTAGGACTGACCTGTGGAGCTAGGGTGGGCCTCGTTGCCTTACTTCTTGAGCACCCAGCAGTTACTTGGTAATTGGGGGAGGAAAGTATTGGGTTAACACTTAGATAGGATTGAAACATCTCACTTAAACACTTTAATCAATCCTTAATCTACAAATTCCAGGCAATCTACATTTACACTTGCAAGCACTATATCTTACTGTTACTTTTACATGCAAGTCATTTTCATAAGTTGTGGAATAATTATCTAAGTGGTTACATATGTGATCTGGAACACTTTTCATTTATATTGTTGTTCCTATTTGTGGTGTGATCCCTCAAGAAGTTGCGCATCCACCTGGCGGCACTCTCCTGATTGGGTCTTGAGTGATTGTTTGTGTGCCATTGATAAGCAGTCCAATAGAGTAAGATCTATTGTGAGCATGCTTGGCTTGATGTGTTGATGGTTGTATCATCTTGATTATCTTTTAATTCCTGCACATACAAGCAATTGGTTAGTTAGTATTGTATCTTTGTATCTATTATAGATCATGTTTAGTGTACTTTAGTGTAATTCTTTAAATATTCTTTATTATAGTTTGTATTTAGTTGTATCTAACTTTGTTGTAATCTTTGTAATATTGTAACTTTTGTGTAATCAACCTCCCTTTAATTTAGTTGACCCCTTGCCCAATCTTCGGCATTAGTCTTAGTTGTCCTGGGAAAAGGTTTGACTGTACATGCTAATTGTTGCATCTTGCATTGTTGCTTTACATCATAGGCTAGATTTTCCCCCAACCATTTAACTAATTGAAACCAACTCCTAGAACTTCACTTTAAATCTCATCTAGAAACTAGGGTCTACCCCCCTTGGATTCCCTAGGAGTAAGCCTAGACGGAAGAGGCTCAAGTCAAAGTGACAACGTGGGCTTTGAACCTAGGCATTGTGCCTCTGAGGACACACTAAGTGAGCAGGACTTAGCTCACGTTTGCAAGTGTGTATAAGGACGACAACACACCACATATGAAAGATAATCATTTTATTGAAAAAAAAAGAAAACTAAAAATATAAGCCTAAATCTAAGTCTAACCTACTCAACTTATATTTCCTTTCCCACTGTCATGAAAGAACTCTCCTTGACCTCTCCCCTAACCCAACCTCTGCTACACACTACAGCACATCCCACCCAATTCAACCTCTGCTACAGGATACAACATTCACGTCAACCTTTGATCTATGCTACAGCACTTACAGACACCCCTGCTACAAGCTACAAATTCAACAGCATTTTCTCAACAAAGCCAAACCCTGTCGAAGCTCAACCCTGTTACAGTCGACATGGAAGCCCTAGCTCAATCTGTGAAACATCTACGGTCTACCCAGCATACAATGCTTACCAAGTTACCAACTGCATATCTCATCTCAGTGCAGCCTAGTTGATAACCCCGGAATTTCCTGTGATTACTAATTTTATTTCAAATTCATGATCTGTCTGTCAGATTCATTTCCATAGGTGTATAACTCTTTACTGATTAGATCAGTGTTATAAAAACCAGCAAACTGGAACGAGAACCAGCCGGTTTTACCGGTTTGATGGCTGACTGATTCAAACCGGTCAATAAACTGAACCACACGGCAGGTTTATGACGAACCGGACGGTCTGGTACCAAACTAGGCGGTTCCGTCCAGACTGGCTGTAGTGGACCCACAGACTTCAAAAGCTTATTTTTTTCAGCTAAACCTAAAACCTAAGATCCCCTAAACCCTAATTCCTGTCTATATAACACTCACTCCCCTCTAAGTGCCTCACACCTCTCCCATTCAGCATTTGGGAGAATTTGGGTTTTGCAGCAGCATTGAAACGCAGCATTGTCTCTAATTGTCTCTAATGCTTTGGAAACATGATTTAAAATCTTAAAAATATATTTTTTTCGTTAAAATTTAAATATTTTATGTATTGTTTTAAAAACGGGCTCATTGAAACCGGTTCGACCAGTTGGACCCTCGATCGATACCGGTGCCAGTTCCAGTTTTTAAAACTATGGATTAGATTATTGTTTGTACTAATGTGCAGTGACCCAGACTTGCAATTGCAAGTGCCACCCCTGAACTCTCAATTGCGCACAAATTTCAACTTCCAAAGTTCCAGGTCAACTTCTAGCCTTCAGGTAGGGATTTTTGGGCCTCCCGGTGTTGTTGTGTTCTACATATGTGACTCTATCCTCTCTATTTAAGCTTTAGATGTCCTCTCTGGGTCTCTGTCTTTCTGTCTGTGATTAAGATAAACTTGCCACTGCACAACTAAATTGTTTTATCACACAAATCAAACCATGCATAAAACAGAAAACCCCAGAATGGCACCTCCAAAATCAACTTCCAAGGATGTTAATATGTGCAAAGACATCCTAATAATAAGTTGAAATGCAATTTATGTGCCCGTAACTTTATTGAGTCTTTAACCAGAGATATGTACACCTGCTTTCTATCAGTAATGGATGAGTAGGTGGTGTTGAAGGTTGTCCACATTTACCTCCAGAAGCCCGAGTGAAACTAGAAAAAGAGTATGAAATTTTAGAAAAAGAAAAGGATAAAAGAGAAAAGAAGAAGCAGAGATTACTAGGGTCAATACTTCAACCACCATTACTTCTTTTGCCTCCAGCATCGGTGTAGATTCATCCAACCCAGCAAAATCTAGCAGGGCAGGAACACTAAACTCTCTGTGGAAGCCAGTACAAAAACAATAAGTTGATGGTCATATTGCTGATTTCTTTTATGCATGTGCTATTCCATTCAATGCAGCAAGGAGCCCTTAATATTTAAATCATCTAAGAAGGTTGTTGATTTTGGAAAGGGTCATGAAACTTTAAGGATCACCTGGCTCAGGAGATCAAAAGAAACAGTGACAGGCAGATTAGCTTCCATTAAAGAGTCATGGAAAGACACAGGATGTACAATTTTAACTGATGGATGGTCAGATATGTGTCACAGACCACTAATCAATGTGTTGGTTTCTTGCCCTCGAGGTGTATTATTTTTAAGGGTGTTTATCGATGTAATAGGCCAGAAAAAGACTTCAGAGTACGTTTTCAAGATTTTAGACGAAGCCATTATTGAGGTCAAGGAAGGAAATGTAGTACAATTTGTCAATAATAATGCCACTAAATGTGGGAGATTGAAACTTGATCGTGAAAATATACAAAAAAGTTTATTAGACTCCTTGTGCTGCTCACTGCCTTAATTTATTGTTACATGACTTAGCGAAAATTCCATGGTAACAAGGCAATTCATAGGGTGAAAACAATTGCCAAGTTCGTAATCAACCATCACCTCACATTGGACTTGTACAAGCAACATGCATCTAAACAAACTGTCATGCCCTTGTGAGACTAGATTTGCCACACATTACATCACTTTGAAAAGAGTGGTTGAAGAAAAGACAAGTCTAAGATCTGTTTTTTGCGACCATGAGTGGGTGAGATCTCATCTTTCAAGAGAATCCAAAGAGAAGTTTGTGGAAGAAACCATTATAGGCGAGAACTTTTGGGAAAGCACTGAAAAGGTTATAAAAATGTGTGAGCCAATTGTTGATCTGCTCCGTGTGGTTGATAGTTGTTGAATTTAATGCAGTTGTAAGAGCCATTCTCCTGGAGGATGGCATAAGACCCTAGTTGTGGACTAGGGCCCCCAGTACACTCCTGGGGTTCTTGGTCTGGGACCAAGCAATTAGAGCCATGGCAAAAGACCCTTGTGAGGGCCCCCAGTAGATGATTGGGGTTCTTGGTCTAGAACCAAGTAGAAAGACCCTTGAGAGAGCCCCTAGTAGATGACTGGGGTTCTTGGTCTAGAACCAAGCAGAAAGACCCTTGTGTGGGCCCCCAGTAGTTGACTGGGGTTCTTGGTCTAGAACCAAGCAGTAAAGACCCTAGATGTTTTCTAGGGCCCCTGGATATGTTACAGGGTATCCTTGCCCTGAGCTTGGATTGATCCTTGGATGTGTTCCTTGGTGGTTGATATAAGTCCCTAGAAGTGTCTAGGGCCCCTGGTTATGTTCCAGGGTACCCATGCCTAAAGCATGGGTTGATCCTTGGTCTTGTACCTTGGTGGATAAGACCCCATCTGGGACAACCTGGTCTTTGACCAGGTAGATCTTGGTGTAATACCAAGATGTGTTGGTGTGTGATCCTCTTCCTCTCTCCCAGGATGGTCCATAGGACCTAGGAGAGACCATGAAGATAGGCATGACCACATTGTGTGATGTAACCCTTATGCAGTGATGATAAAGTTAATTGGTCACCTTGAGAATCATATGAACATGTGTTGCCACTAAGAAAACCCCTTTGCTCTCTCCTAAACCCTTGTTTGTTTTTCACCCTTTGGTTTTTGAGTTTGGGTTTGAGTGGGGTTTGTATTTTTGTTTTTAGGGCTTAATAAGATTAAAATCAAAATATTAATTAATATTTAAATGTGACATATTAAATTAATATTTATATTAATTAATATGTCATTATATTAATTATATTTTTATTACCCTAAGCCCTAGCCTTAAACTATAAATAGAACCCCTCCCTCACTATTCTAATACATACACTCACTCACTCTCCTATGCTATGTGGCGGATTGCTCTGAGTTTTCTCTCTATGTGTTGTGGCCTCCATTGACAGTTCAGTTCGGCTTCCTCTTTGTGCTGACATTTTAGGTTACTGTGTTGAGGGTAGTTCCTTGAGCACCTTTTCTAAGGTTAAAGTGAAAATAATTTAAGTGATGGATGTTTTAATCTTAGCCATCCATCTTGGAGAGAGAGGGAGAGTTATCTCAGCCCTCCATCTTTATGAGATTAGTTTTCACTTGCTCATCGGGGTATAAGGGAAATCGACTTAGCTAAGGAGGGTGCATGATGCATTAGAGAGATTGACTTGAGGAGAATCGATCTAGAGTTTGTGAGAGAGAAATTTTGCAGGGAGACAGAGGAAGATTTCCAGCAGAGAATTGGTCCATCTCCAGGGTCAAGCAGAGGCCAAATCACTCAGCCACGTAGAGGAGCCGTATAGGGTGACACAGGGCGCATGCAAGGGTCGTACAACGCATGCAAAGGCTCTTGTGTTGGGGTATGTTGAAGCACAGGGGTTCCAGATGTTGAGAGAGGGGTCGTACTTCATCTTGGAGGCATTTCACTGAGGTTTGGTTCAGTATTTTGTGGAGGCCAATTTTTTGTAAGAAGATCTCTATATTTTCCTGCTGAATAATAAAAATATCTAAATCTATTGCACTGGTTTTCCCTCCGGAGTTTTTCCATGGACTATTTATCCAAAAATCTGTGTACCATTGATGTGATTGTTGTTATCTTCTATTGTTAAATTCCTAGTTATTATTTTTCTATTGTACAATTTTATTTGTGAAAATAACCTAGCTATAACTATAAATCAAAAAATTTGTGGTTCATTTGTTGGGTTTAGAGACAATTTTGCATGGTATCAAAGCGGAACTGTTGAAGAAGCAATATCACAAGTAGATCATTGGAGATTTAAGTGGATCGTGAGGATCCAAGGCACAGAATCAAGACAGCCGCAAATTTTTACAGCGTAAGGGTTTTAGCTGTGAGGGTTTGAACAGGAACAACGGCACATTCAGCAATGGCCATGTCTTTGAGGGTTGAGGATAGGCTACAGGGGGCTCAGAACTACCCCACCTGGAAAGAAAGGATGACTATGGTGTTGGATGTCAATGATGTCCTTGAACATACACCAGAGACTGCAACTGCTCCCACAGATGCAGCTCAACTAGCCATCTGGAAGAAGGTTGAGGCTAAAGCAAAGAGCCTAATTTTTTATGGGATTAAAGATCATGTGATCCCACATCTCTCAAGAAAGAATACCGCAAAGGATATGTGGAAGGCCTTGAGCGACCTCTACCAGCCAAAGAATGAGAACAGGGTAATGGTGTTGCATGAGAGATTACGTAGCTCTAAGATGGCCAAGGGCAAGGGTGTGGTTCCATACCTTACCAAATTGACGCAGATCAGGGATGAGCTCGTTGCAATAGGCGAGAAGACATAGGATGTTGAGCTAGTGCATGTAGCATTGAATGGCTTTTCAAAGTCATGGGACGTGTTTGTCCGAGGAGATGTAGCTCGAGAGAAGCTCCCTAAATGGCAGCACCTTTGGGACGATTTTGTGCAGGAGGAGATCAGACTTGGTTAGTCAGGGTCATCATCTTCACCACAGATCGTGGATGAGGAGGGTTTGGCTCTTGCCAGCAAAGGCAAGGGAAAAGCAAAAAAGAAAGGTGGAAAGAAGAAGAACGTTGACTTTTCTAAAGTCAAATGTTTTCAGTGTCACAAGATGGGACACTTTGCCTCACAGTGTCCAGAGAAGAAGAAGAAGAACCAACCGCAGATGGCAGCTTCTGCAGCAGTGGATGAGTTTGCCAAAAGCTTCAAGGGGGATTTTTGCTTCATAGCCTGTATGTCCAGCGCAACAGTCTCAGACATGTGGTTTGTTGACAGTGGAGCATCTTGTCATATGACATGGCGCAAGGAGTTCTTCACTAGGCTACAGGAGGGAGGCATGAATTTGGTTATAGAGCTCGGAGGTGAAAAGCACTACAAGGCGCAAGGGGTTGGCACAATTACGTTTCAGAGGGAGTTGGGTAAACCACTCTGATTTGTTGACATACTATATGTTTCGGAGTTGACAAAGAACCTCATCTCAGTCTCTACTCTAGAGGATAAAGGATATGAGGTCACCTTCAATAAGGGAAGGGTGTTCATCAGGCCAACAAGGTCAAGCGAGAAGATGGACAGGATGATTGGGGTTCGAGAAGAGAAGGTGTACAAGCTACAATTTCAGCCAGGGAGAGCATTGGTCAGTACAACCACAGACATGGGTGAGTTGTGGCACAGGAGGATGGCGCACACACTTTGGTGCGTTGGGGCACTTGAGACAAGCAATCACTAGATTGCCTAAGTTCACAGGAGAGAGACATGACCCTTGTAAGGGTTGTGCAATGGGCAAATATGCCCGAAGACCATTTCTACCGAGCGAGCACAGGTCCAAGGGAGTATTGGACTTGATACATTATAATGTATGAGGTCCGATGAGTGTGGAGTCAGTGAGTGGCTTCAAATACTTTGTTCTATTCATTGATGACTACTCCAGAAAGACCTAGATATACTCTCCACTATACCTTCAGCATTGGATCGGGTGTCATTTCATGGTTCAACAGGAAGCAGAGATCAGTGGCATTAAGCTCTGTTGAGGCGAAGTACATGGCTATCAGTTTAGTAGCATGTGAGGCACTGTGGTTGAGGAAGCTACTCTTGGGATTGTTCGGGCAGGAGTTAGAGGCTACCGTGATCCACTGTGACAATCAGAGTTGCATCAAGCTCTCTGAGAATCATGTGTTTCATGATCATAGCAAGCACATCAATGTCAGGTATCACTTCATCCGGGATTGTGTACAAAGAGGAGCCGTGAGGCTTGACTACATATAGACTGATGAGCAGATGGCAGATATTTTCACCAAGGCACTAAGCAGACATAAGTTCATGAAGTTCAGGGATCAAATGAGTTTGAGACAAAATCCCTTCCTCGCTAAGAGGGAGTGTTGAGAATGTAGCAAGGAAGGTCTTCCACTAGATTGCAGCGTCCTAGCATGGTGGGGGACAATGAAACAAAGGCCAAGTTGAGTATTTAACTTTTTCTAAAGTCTAACTTAGGAAAAGCACTATTGATGTGTTATATTCTTCAGTTGACTTTATTGAGCACCTTTTCGAAGGTTAAAGTGAAAATAATTTAAGTGATGGATGTTTTAATATTAGCCATCCATCTTGGAGAGTGAGGGAGAGTTAATCTCAGCCCTCCATACTTATGAGATTAGGTTTTCACTTGCTCATCAGGGTATAATGGAAATCAACTTGACTAAGGAGGGCACATTATGCATTAGAGAGATTGACTTGAGGAGAATCGATCTGGGGTTTGTGAGAGAGAAATTTTACAGGGAGACAGAGGAGGATTTCCAGCAGAGAATTAGTCCATTTCCAGGGTCAAGCAGGGTGACGCAGGGCACACGCAGGGGCCGTATGACGCACACAGAGGCTCTTGTGTTGGGGTTTGCTGAAGCACAGGGGTTCCAGAGGTTGAGAGAGGGGCCGTACTTCATCTTGGAGGCATTTCACTGAGGTTTGGCTCAGTGTTTTGTGGAGGCCGATTTTCTGAGATCTCTATATTTTCCTGCTGAATAATAAAAATCTCCAAATCTGCTGCACTGGTTTTCCCTCCGGCATTTTTCCAGGGACTATTTGTCCAAAAATCTTTGTGTACCATTGATGAGATTGCTGTTATATTCTACTGTTAAATTCCTGGTTATTATTTTTCTGCTGTGCAATTTTTTTTGTGAAAATAACCTAGCTGTAACTGTAAATCAGAAAATTTGAGGTTCATTTGCTGGGTTTAGAGAAAATTTCACAAAATGTCATTTGACAAACTCGGCCTTAGATCCCATAATGGTGAAAACTTTGGAGGTAAAAATGCAGTTTGAAGAAGTCTCTTTTGCACACATCTACAGGAAATTCAACTCAAATGCAGACCATCTTTCTAAAGAAGCTATTTTATTGCAGGAAGGATTTCTAGCTGAACAGGAATTCAGAGAAAATGTCCTTTTTGCCGAATCTGGTAGGTCTCTTTTTTAATGTCTAGAACTCTGGTTTGTCTTTTCACAGAGCAGATATTATTCTGCTAAGTTCAGTACCGGTATGATTTTGGATCAGAAAAGTTTTGAGTCTGTATATGTCGACTCTTTTGAGAGCTATAAGTCTGTTAAACGAAGACTGTAAAATGTCTTAGAAGGCTAGGTTGAAGTCATTCAGAAACTGACTGAGAGCCAAAAGGCATGATCATGTGTATTTTGATTTCCTTCTCAGAAATATCAAATACAATGTTTTTTTCTTGGAAACAAAAAGAAAAAAAATAGACATTACGGACATCTTTTTAAATTTTAATATTTGAACAATATAATATACTTTTCTTTACAACTTATTGTTGCACGGGTGCACTAATTTTTTTAAACTTTAATGAGTGAATGGTATTTAATATTTTTCCATGCTTCATATTTGTTTATGCATCAATTTTTTATGGTTCATATTCATGATACATATTTATTTACTAGTTTATCATGGTTCATATGTTATCAATTTTTTATATATCATGTATTAGACTAAGATCTGAACAATTTTTAGCAATTTTAATGTTTTTAAATTTTGAAAATTTGAAATGTGTATTATCCACTGGCAAATTTCGTCTGAATTTCATTGGCAGCGAATTCGAACACGAACAGCAACCATGTAACTTAGCATATAACAATGCTTGAGAGGGAAGGCATAACCGAATCATAAACTGAAACCTATTTTGTTCCATTCAAACTTCACCACTTTCCTATTTCCAACATCATATGCTCTTTATTATACTTTCCAATTCTTAACTGATTCCCAGCACCTTTCAAGTTTCTCTACCCACTATTTCTTTCTAATATGTGCATATTTATTATTTATACAAGTTTTCTGCCACTGGATAGGAATCTCAGCAGTCACTTAAGTAAGCAAGCCAAACTTCAATGATGATATAACTAGCTGCCTACAGCTACAAAATAGAGAGTACACAGCAGAAGAATTTACAATATAAATTGCTAAAATCAAGCATGCATTATACCAGCCACAGTCATACTATAAAAGCTAATAGTGAGTCAAAATAAATCAATTTGAAAGACGCAGATATTCAACCAGCAGCCCCAACCCTTCCGAACCTCCAAGTTTCTCCTCCTACCATTGATATGAGATATCAGCTACTTATAGCTGCTGGGAACATTTTGCTAACTTGGAATTTTCTAATTTTACACTCTCGTGGATCTTTATTCTAATATTTAATTATAACTTATGGTCATTCTCGAAATAGCCATCTAAGTTTATCTTCATGAAACCACTTTATTCTCAGTTTACCAAGCATACTCATGCAACTTAGTTTCATCGGGCCCAATGTGTTCCTGCATCATTCTCCCCTTGACAGAAAACTTCTGACCAGGATCCTGCTCACCATGTAGTACTTCTAATTGAATGAGAATCAGACATTGAAAGCCATTTATATTCTGCCTCTGAAATCTACGTTGCCTCCATGAGTCCTTTCCCTTTCCAACTCACTAAATACTGCTTGTAACCATGTCTACAAGCACTGATGGTCTTTTCAGCTGGGACTTCATCAATTTCTTCAGGCTCCTTTTCAGGAATTTGTTGCCTCCAATCAGCTGGGTTTTCCTCTTCTATTTCTATCTGATCACTTTCTTGATAATCATATAGATTTGCTATAATGAAGATTTAGACGAACTTCGAGAAGTTGGGTTTTCCTCTTCTATTTCTATCTGATCACTTTCTATGACGACCACATGGACTGTCTAGCTGATATCTTTGGACTTTCGAGGGTTTGATTTAGCATATTGTATGTTACGCCACTAATCAATGTAAAGTGCATGACAACCCTTGCAAATTTCTGCTGTCATACCCTAACGGAAGTGAAGAATGGTAGTGTGGTGAAAATTGCATGGGAGGAACGAATGTTGGTGAAAAAATCTCTCCAGGATTTGCATAAGGGATACCAAGATATGACAAAGATATTCGAAAAATATGAGGAGACCCATATTATTGGTACCACATATCTTTTCATCAATGATACATGCCTTGTATGATTTAACCAAGAAAGATATGCATGGTATGATTTAGAGGATGCTTGTGATGACTAGTACATGGGAAGTTGTCATTTATGGGATGACAACTACTTTCATCTTCTATTTAATGACTATACTCTACCTTATGTAGAGAGCATCATGGAGGGAAGTTAAGAGCTAATTAAGACTACTAATTTTCATCTTGCTTATTCTCCAGTAGTAGTGTGCCTTCTAGATGCACATCCGACCTTTTGCACTTATGTGGAGAATTTTTTTGATAGGGATGGATATATATATTTGGATCCACATGATCATGTTTAGCATTTGGAGCACCATTCTCTGCCAGGTATTGAGCTCAGGTATATCCAGTGGGGAGTAAGCATGAGCTCTTGGAATTGGGAGCCGAGTTTATGGATGAGCTCCTTGGATTACTTTAGTATTGCAGTTGGTACTTGCACATGTGACATTAGCTACTTCAGAATGGTGGTTAGCACTCGTACATGGAACCCAGGTTTATGGTGGAGTTTGTTGGATTGTTTTAGTTTGGTGGCTAGCGCTTGTACATGGGACCCTATTTCTATGGCTTACTTCAGCATTGTGGTCAACACTCATCGATGGGACCCTAGTTTATGGTCCAACAAGGGCTCAAATCTACAACTAATTTCTGCAAATTATGTTCAAAAAGCTACAAGAATTGATCAAGTGCCTCAGCCCTCCTTTTTCAACTATAGTGGATATTCCACTGGAATAGTTTGTCCCAATAGATCTTATAATATTTTGAAATTTTAGATTATGCAATTTATTTCCTTAGATCCCATATTAATTATTACTAGCTTATTGCTCATATTTATAAAAATAATTGAATATGAAAAAGAAAGAGTAGGCAAATATACACACAATTGAACACAAGATGTATCTTGGGAAACCCGATACAATATGTCAAATCAATCCCCAAAGAGTCCTCTAGCGAATGATATTGGTTTGGCAACAATCTGAGCACCCTGTCAAAGATATCAGCTCTATAATCCATGTGGTTGTCACAGAAAAACCCTAAAATAGTTGATTTTAAATCAGCAATATCTTCACTTGTTGAACTTTGATTTAGACAATTTTTTTTAAATTGGTTGTTTTTCCAACAGGAACTCAGATCTACAACTAGTTTCTACAAATTCTGCTCATAAAGCTACAAGAATTGATCTAGGTGTTGCAGCCCTCTTTTATTCCTGATCTGTAAACTATCGTGGATATTCCACTAGAACAATTCATCACAACAGATCTTCTAATATTTTGAAATCTTAAATTATGCAATTTATTTCCTTAGATCCCGGATAATTTATTACTAGCTTATTGCTCAAATTTATGAAATAATTGAATACAAAAATGAAATAACAAGCAAATATACACACAATTGAACACAAGATGTATCCTAGGAAACCAAATACGAAAGAAAACCCAGCTAGAAGGTGAGGCCTATGCTCTGCTCTCTTTTCTTTGGTTGTGAAAATGCACATACAAAGAAAGGGGCACTCGCTATGGAGTTGCCTATGACTTTGTGGCCTAAATGGCTAACACAAACTCTTCTACCTCTATTATGCTCTCAAATCCCACTCCTTGGATGCTCTACTCAATTATGGAACAAGTACAATACAAAAGAATGGAACCCCTTCTCTTCCTAGCAGCCCAATATTTATCATAGCCCAATAGTCATCTAGGGTTAGGGTTTTTGCATCCTCAACCCTCAATTAGTGATAAGGTTTTGGACCTTTTCGAATCTTCTTGAAAGTCCACACGTGGCTATCCCCACATGTGTGAGTAATGGGAGTTAATGTGGCATCCACTAGTACCATGGTGGCCAACAAGGTAGGTCATCTTGTGGGAGGCATAACTTCCACATACAAGCTTTGATTCAGGTAATTGATGCACCGTTAGAAAGGTCTCGATGTGTAGAATAGCATCAAGGGGTTGGGCATTATGCTCGCAAAGTTTTGACCCCAAAAAATGTCGTTTGATGCTTCGAAATGGATCTTGAATTGGCCACTTCATGATGGCCTCCATCTTTGCAGGATCTATCTTGAGTTCCCCTCAACCAATCACATACCCCAAATACACCAATGACTGTGGAGCAAACTGGCATTTCTTGAGGTATGCTAGCAATTGATGCTTTTTCAGAGTCTCTAACACCTACCTGAGATGTGAGATGTGCTCTTCCTAGGTAGAGTTCTAAACCAATATGTCATCCAAGTACACGATTTGGAGCATTACATAAACCAAAAGGCATGACCAACCATTCATACAGACCTTGCCTTGTCTTTAAGGCAGTCTTCCAAGTGTCTTCTTTAACACTTACCTGGTGGTATCTCGATTTGAAATCCAACTTGGTGAAGTACTTGGCTTGCCGCAACCGATCTAAAAAATCATCAATACCAGGGAGAGGGCACTGATTTTTTAGTGTGATCTTGTTCAAAACTCTATAGTCGATACACATTTGCCAAGTCCCATCCTTCTTGGGTACTATGATCATTGATGATAGGTGACCCACAAGATGAGGTGCTTGGTCGAATAACTCCCTGCTCCAACAACTGTTGCAACTATTTCTTCACTTCATCTRCTTCCAAACCATACTGTCTATCCAACCAATATTTGGTAATGGGGAGTTAGGCAACAACTATATCTCTTGCTCCACTTCCACCTTAAGTGGCAACCCTTTAGGCTCCTGGAACACACCCTTGTATGACTGCAACAACTCCTCCAACTATTGTTTCTGCTCTTTTGTACATTCTTCCAAGGATGCCTTTACTCTTATTGATTCCTCAGCTAGCTGACACTCTCTTAAGAAAAGAAATACATACTTCTTACTAGAACTAGTTTAATTTTTGGCTTGGTTAGCACTTACCAGAGAGATCTTTGACTTGCCTTTGTATGCAATGATGATGTTATGACTTCCCATCCTTGATCATGTGGTACTGGTTTGCTCTCCGCATGAAGATCGCAGCCCTTATATACATGTAGGGGCTTCCAAACACTACACCACATACATCAAGGGATACTACATCTAATCCCACTTCATCAATAAAATATGCACTTGTAGAAAAACTTATTTGATACACTATTTAGTGACCTTGATTTTTGCATCCCTATTCACCCATCCCAAAGGATATGGGCTTGGATGATCATGAACCTCCAACCCAAGCTTGCTAACCAAATCATTTGCTATGAAATTGGCTAGTGAACCGAAATCGAATAGAGCATCTACCTTGGTCCTTTTTACTGGATCTTAATATGGAAGAGTTTTGTCATATCCTTCTCTTCCTTATGATGAAGGCTACTCAAATTAACCTCCTTCTGCACTAAAGTGCGAACAATCTTCTCATCCACATCCGAGCTGCTCTCTACCTGGTTTCCCGAATTCTTGCCTAGCAGGTTCTTTTTCTTGGTATCCTTCTTATGGTTCTTTGGATTCAACTCCAGATGTAGCTTCCATCATTTGTCTTCGATGTGACCATTAATATTTGCAATGGTTGCAGTGGTTGTTTGGATCCTTACACTGATGTGCAATGGTTGTCGTCTTCTTGTCTTTCCCTTTCCACTTCTTCCCCTTCGTGGAAGCTTCTTGGTGACCTTTCTGTTTAGAACCACTTGGTCGTCCTTTTAATGGCCTATGTTCTCCAAATATTGTGCTTGCACACAAGCCTCATCAACGGTCCTGGGTTTGAAGTGCATCACTTGCTTTCACAAATGACTATGTAGACCCCCCGAATACTTGAGGAGTACATCCAAGTTCTTGGGAGAGACACCCAACATGATCACCATCTTCCTGAATTCGATGGGGTACTCTTGCTCACTCTGCCCTTGCCTCTACCTAAAGTGATGTGAACAGATCCATTGGTCTTCTACATACCCAATAGGGTACAATTGGGACTTGATAAGGATTTTAAAATCCTCCCACTTAGTTATTGGTGGATCACCCTCAAACCTAAGTGTCTCTGTGTGACTTTCCCACCAAGATAGTGCATGGCCCTCTAGTTTCAATAGGAAAAATGAAATTTTCTACTCCATCTATATTTTGGACATTGAAATACACTTCTAATTGTTGCAATCAATGATTCAACTTGACACCAATCTCACCTTGATAGGTTTTAATATCCACTTTCGCTCCCATTTTGAATAGAGTTTGTGAAAGAGTGATGGCATTGGAACTCGGTTGCTCTTTCTCGGGCTCTTTTCTTGACTCCTTTTTTGGTTCTTCACTATCACCCAGTTTCCCATTAGATCCAGCCTTTGGGTGAGAGCCACCAACCTCCCCGAAAGGTCCAAACTTGTTTGCTAGATCCGCCATGAGGAGGGTCATGTTGCGAGAGATATCAACGACTTGCTCTTCCAACTTTCAAAATCTCTCTTTCACTGCATCTTGAAGATTGTTACGAACAGACTCGTCTAGCATGGCTAGAGTTCTACGACTTCCTTCTTAAGCCAATTCTTGAATCCTGCAACTTTCAACAAATACCCCAAAGGAAACTACTCTGATACCAATATAATTTGTAATCTATCGTGGACATTCCACTAGAACAATTTGTCACAACATACCTTATAATATTCTAAAATCTTAGATCATGCAATTTATTTCCTTAGATCCCAGATTAATTATTACTAGCTTATTACTCAAATTTATGAAAATAACTGAATACGAAAATGAAAGAAAAGGCAAATATACACACTACAGAACAAGTATAATACAAAATAATGGAACCCCTTCTCTTCCCAGCAGCTCGATATTTAACATAGTCTGATAGTCGTCTAGGGTTAGGGTTTTTGTGTCCTCGACCCTCAATTAGTGATAAGGTTTTGGACCTTGTAAAATCTGTTATTTTCTTTAAAACTCAACAACCTTAATTTTTGTTCACAATAGGTTTTATACCCAGATCTAAAGAACAACAACAAATTATAATTTTTTGATCTATAAACAAAAATATAACTGAGTTAAATAACTTGCAATGAACAACGGAATAAATCAAAAACCAATCACACACATTAAATCACACCAGATCCAAAAATATTTACAAAAATAAATATGTGCCAAACCTGGCACTTTCTTGCTTCAACAAACCCAATTTGATATGAACCTGAGGTTCTTAGCTCTCTACCTCACCCTTACAGCCCGTACTCCTCTCTTTGTTGTACGTACAGCAGCTGGTACAGTTGTTGCTACGACCTGGCCCATACGGCTTTCTTTGTTGTTGATATGGCTGACCCGTATGGCTCTCATGACAATTGGAGATATGGCTAGATCAGCCCCCTGCCTCTGTCTCCCTCTTGTTGCCTCAACTCTGCACTCTCAGATCTTCCCTTAACTTCTTGTCTCGGCCTCAATACAGCTAGCGGCACAACTGGATCTGTTGTATACCAAGACTCGGCCTCTCTTGCAAATATTATTTGCCTTGCAAACTTTTGATCTGCAGCTGAAACCCTTGGTGTCACTCACCAACTCAAAGATCTCCTCAAGTCACCTCACTTGCTTATAAGTCTCTAACAAGTGGTTAACTTCTAAATGGCTTGCAGATACATTAAATCATTTGTCTTTGGCTTGTATGACACCTTGCCTAAGCCAAGACACCTATCCTCATTACAATATTTTAACAGAATCTTCTTGAAAGTCCACACGTAAGTAGCCCCACATGTTTGAGTAATGGGGGGTGATGTGGCATCCACTCATACCATGGTGGTCAACAAGGTAGGTCAACTTGTGGGAGGCATAACTTCTGCATACGAGCTTTGATTGAGGCGATTTTTGCACTGTTGGAAAGGTCTTGATGTGTAGAATGGCATCAAGGGGTTGAAAGTTATACTAGCAAAGTTTTGACCCCAAAAAATGTCATTTGATGCCTCAAAATGACTCCAGAAGGTTCCAAACCCCAAATCTCCAAACTAGGACTTGCACTAAGATGAGCTTGCAAACCAATTCCTCCAATTTTCCCACCATAAAGTACTAAGATAAATGAAAATTTATATAATGATCCATTCCAAATCATTTGCTTTAAAAACCTGCAAAATAGGAAAAGTATTCTTCTTTTTGGCCCAAGAAAGAGCTCCAATACCACTTGTTATGATCCTTAATCCTATAAATTGAATAAAAAACAATTGTATTCAAAAATTCTCATGCTTTATCCATATCAAAACCCTTAATGTAGGACAAAACCTTACAATTGATCCTTTTATAGAAGGAATCCACTCCAATTCACTTGCCTCTTAAGATTGGGCGACCTCTCAATGAACTAAGCTCCAAATACAATAAACTTCACCCCTCTCATAAGGAGCACTCCATCCTTATTTATAGTAGCTAACAAGAGAACCTTAATCACAACAACCTCCTAACTACTTAATGGACCTTGTTTAATGAGGTCACATTACATTTATTCGGTACTAATTAATATGGCGGGCCTTATTTAATGGCCTCCATTATTATTACTCTACTATGGGCGCTCCATCCCTCCATTACATGCCTAGGGAGGATCCCAACAGCTATTCCATAAACAATTTTGAATGGTGTCAAACTTGTATGCCTTTTCATTGATTTATTGTATGCAAACTCAGTTTGTGCCAACATTGTGTTCCATCACCCAGGCTTGCTTCTAGCCAAACATCTCGAAAAAATTCCCAAGCTTAGATTGACTACTTTAGTTTGTCCATCTATTTGGGAGTGATAGGTAGAACTCTATTGATTTTTTGTCCCCAATTTCTTCAAAAGAGATCTTTGAAACGAGCTAAAAATCGAGTGTCTCTACCGAAGATAAGGTCCTTGGGCAATTCCATGGAGTTTCATAAATTCTCTAGTGACTAATTTTGCTATCTCTGTGACATAGCTTATCTTCTTCCATGGGATGAAGTGTGCCATCTTTGAATATATATCCCAAACCATAAAAATAGAATCAATCCCTTGCTATGTTTTTGGCCTTCCCATGGTCCACTTGGACCAAATAATGGACTATACAGTCCAGTCTTTTGACTCCACCCTTTTGCCTAAGTCACAAAGTTCGACGAATTCAAAGCACGAGTTTCAAATTCAGGCGAACCTAAAATCTCTGGTTAAGGTTCACCAGACTTTTTATACAAAATTGACACAAATTTCGACGAGTTATTTACGACGTTAATTACATGCCCGAGCAGATGACTCAAAGATGGAGCACCACTCTTAACAAATTTGAATTTGCTCCCTATACCTGATGAACCCCTGTTAGTACTTAAGTTGCAGGAAACTTCCAACCAAGTGTCGTACTAGTACCAAAAACTCAGCAAAACACCGAAACGGGTTCGAAACCTGGCCGAAACGCCGCCAATCATACCTTACTACGTTACCGAGTATGAAACGTTGTATGGTACATATGACGACGTTTCGGTCAAGTTTTGGCCCGTAAGGACGACGTTGTTTTTGTTGTTTGTGGGCCCCCCAAAACTCACCAAATTTGTTGTTTTTTCCATTTATAAGAAAGATAAACCACTCATACATGTTTTTTATTCGTTTATGAATTAGGATTTTTTATGTCATTATGTTTTTCTTGCAAGATATGTGTTTATATATATATATATACGACGTTTCCATTTTTGGAGGGTCGCGCTTCCTACCGTACCTGTTTCGGAAACTTCCAGACGTTTCCCCGTTTCATGCAACCTACCCTGCTACCAATGTCGCTCGGCGATATGACAAAGGCATAAGGACACTCGAGAATAGAGCACAAACCATATCAATGCCTTATTCTATCTGTCCACGACTTACATTCATGGTTGGACAGTCGTTAAATTACCCCTCGATAGCTTCAGTTAGATCCCATGAAAATCTTGAAATAGACGTGTCGGCTATGAATCCAAACCAATAAGGGAATAGCGAAGTGAAAACTAGGAGGAGGTTGATTGGGATAGGAATGTGGTGGTGGTGTTGTGTCTGAAGCTTCTAGAAAGAATTTGTGTGTGTGTGTGTATATATATATAGGTCCCTTGTCCCACAAACAAGGGGGTCTCATACACCAATTTGGTGTATGGCTTGGTCGTGACCTTAAAAATAGATTATTATTATTATGTATGTCAAATGGGTGTAGCTCAATTGGTTGGGTGGGGAATTTGCTATCCTCCCCACCCAAGTTTGAATCCCACCTTTGTGACATATTGCTCTTATTGAGACTTTTTATTGTAATGGCTTAATGCCCTTGTTAATTGGCCTTGTGCCCTACAAAATATGGGTTTAGCCTAGGTACAATCCTCGAAATGGGGGGAAGTACCCAACGAGTTTTCCCTAGGCAAGTTTCCCGAAAAAAAAAAAAAATTATATATATATATTGAAAATTTGAAATATGTATATGGACGAACCTTATCTAAACCTCATCACTAAATTCAAATTTGAATCGAACTTCATCCTTGTCAAACCCAAACTCAAACCTGAACCATGTGACATTGCATTTTGCTAATTGGCATATTCTTTATCTTTCCACATACCTGCTCACATCTCCTTTTAAGCTTGGCCAAAAGTGTTTTTCTTCCAAGAGTGCTTGGGTTTTGTGGGTGTTGTCCCTTTGGAAATGACCACGTGATCCTCTACTATGTGATTCTTGGATTAACTTGACTCTCATGGAAACTCTTGGCACAAGCAACTGATTTTCCTTGAACAAAAATCCTTCCTAAAGAAATTATCCAAGTAGGATATTCAATCTCCCATCAATAGTTCCTTGATTGCATTCCATGACTCTCCAAAATCTTCGTCATGCTCATACAAATTTTTCATAGCTTCAATGACAACTACCATTATTGCCATCGTTTCCAACAAAGTAATTCGTCCACTCACTTCATCAACTATAATATTGATTTGCCTAACCTATGTTTTGGCACAGAAGAATAACTTTGCAGATATTCAACCACCTCTTATTCAATTTGGCTTGATTGTTTATAAACTTTAAATCTTGATGCTAGATGAACAAGACAAATTCTTTTGGAAAAAGAGTGACAGATTTTGAATGCTTGAAATATGGCATAAAATTCTTGATCATAGACACGAATAGCTTCCTTCTTGGATAATGACAAATCCAATGGCCACATTGCTTGCATTACACACCATCCCCCTGAAAAAACTTTATTAAAATCTTGTAAAGCTAATATTGGACTTTATCAAAACTCTATTGAGCCTGTGTTGTCAAAAAAATGTCTCTCTTCATGCAATTAGTTAGTCGAGCACAAATACCACTAAAATCTATAATAAACTTCCTATAGATAGTAACCAAGCCATGGAAGCTTCCTACCTCAATTATGCCACTTTGATTTTGCTATTCTACCATGGCCTTTACCTTTTCTCAATCCATTTCCATCCCTTCCTTGGAAATAATATATCTCAAATAGACCATCCTTTTTGCATAAATGAGCACTTCTTTAGCTTTATCTGTAGCTTTTCTTGCATCAACCTTTCCAACACGTCTCAAATGTAGCATAAGCTCCTCCTTTGTTTCATTGAAAATAAGATATCATCAACACACAAACAATCACAAATTTTCCCAAGAATGACTAAGCACTTCATTCATCAATCTCATAGAAGTGCTTGAGGCATTTGTCTTCTATGAGATTGATGAATGAAGTGGATCAAAGAACGGTCTTTTATTTTGGTTGTGGTAGCAAAATAAAGTGGATCAAAGAATGACTAAGCATCTTTTGAATGTTGCCTTCTATTAGTAGATCAAAGAGAGATACTACTACCTCCATCGAGACTTAGGGAGCTCCTTCTCCACTTTATTTTGCTACCACAACCAAAGGTGCCTCCTCTTCATTAGAGAGGTGTAAGACATAAATCACAATCTCTCCATGTCCTATCCTGATCAAAGACCTTCAAGAGGATCACCTTTTTCTTCTTGGTTCTCCCGTCTAATCGAGGCAACAAACAACAAGCAAAGATCCATGCCACTTCAGATTCCAAATTATTGGGCCTTCGGTTTACTCTCGAATGCCCCCCACAATATGTCGATCAACCTCCTCATGATCCTTGAGGAGTTATTGTTCCAAGCATCAAGATAACCACCATCAATCCAATATATGGGTCAATTTTTGGAGATCCTAAAGTCAAGCTACCCACATTTACAACATTACTCTCTAAGCTCAATTGAGCAACCAATCTTCCATCTAGAGTTTCTTCCCCACGGCCTTGGATGTTGAGAGAGTTGGGCTTCCTCACCCTTGTGTTCCCCCAAGATCATGCAACCAAGACCACTCAACCCAGTCACTCCCTTTAGGACATCATCCATTAATGCATTAGACCTTTTACAATGATCGATGACTCTAATAAGGAACCTACCTCTTAACCCCCTCACTCGACCTCAATAACCAATTCCAACATGCCTTAACATCCTCCCTCTTACACTGCACCTAATTTTCGCTTTTAGCACTCCCACTTTGCAGTTGCACTGGATGTACTCTTTTAGTCCCATTGACCTACCTTTCTAGTTAGTCATTGTACATAAATAAAATTATCTTATCTTATCTTATCTACCATTCATCTCCTTCTCTTATCCAAATTTTATCGTAGCCACTTTTCAAATCAATCTTTCAAAAATAGCAAGATCCACTCATACAATCCATAATGGCATCAACTACAGGTAATGGAAATATGTACTTCATTGATCTTATTGATGTATATGGAATCAATACATATCCTCCACCCCTTCTCCAAGTTATCAATGTCAGAATCGCACACAAGCTCAAACTTTCTCTAATCAGTCCTCTTATGAGCAAATTGTGTACTTGCCAATTTAGTTCTTCACTTTCCCATGGGCTTAATCTATGTGGAGCCTGATTTGGTAAACTTGCTACTAGAATCGGATCTATGTGATGTTCAACCTTTTAGAATGGCATCAACCAAATAAGTAATCCTTCTAAAATTATTGCCTTATCTTCAAGAAATGCCTTCACTTTTGTTAGCAAGGCATACTCTAGATTTCTTGGCAATGCATACTCCTTGGTAAACAATGTCCTATTGTTTTCTTCTCCTCTTCCTTCATTGAAAATTGTTCAAATCTCCCTTAATTATTACAGAATGTGAAGCTGTTCTTTTTCCCAACATGTATTGCACTTTTATCACGCTACCACAATGTTCCCAACCACACATGGCATTTTGTTCGAATAATTATCTTTCTTTGTCATTGCCATTAAGGCTTTGCTTTAACTTTCAAAATCACAAGTTCTATGTTCCAATCTAGTTGGGGTTGTTTCTTGAACAAGTGAAACTTCTTCCACTCAAGCCACATTAGCTCTTGATTCTTGTCTCTTTCCTTCATTCATTAGCTTCAGGTATTGAAATACATGATGCTTGAATTGTTCACATCTATAACCAACTCCTATATTATAGCCTCTTCCACAACCTCTTCCAACAATTCCCTTCCTCTACAGGGATTATCTCTTGGTGAAGCTTGAGGAGAACTATATTCCCTCCTTGCCTTCTTGATATTGGAGTTTCTCTTCTATTAATAGATCCTTTTCCTCAACCTCTTTACATTTAGAATTACCTCTACTGATATTTACTATGTTGACATTTCAAGCTACCAAGTCAGAGCCCGTCTTGAAATTACTTGGTAGCTCAAAACATTGACATGGAAAATATCATCGTGGTTGTTCCAAATACCTTTACTCCAAACATCTCTTTATAACATACCATCAAGATAAGTCCATAAGATTAGGGGACACAATGCCTGTGTTTTCGACATCTCGAGGACAACGACAGGTAGGAAATGTCTCATCATTTATTTTAGGTAGTTCTTATAGATTCAAGTCATGCAATGCCTTCAAGTGCAATTCCCTGAATTTATTTAGTCTTTCGTGTTGTCTTTAAGATTTCACTAGTAATCTTACAATGGTATGTTCTCTATCACCACTTGACACTGGAATTTTTCCGTTAGAGCTTAGACCACTATCTTCTGCTATCTTGTTATCATTATATTCATTAAACCATAACACTTCAAGTTCATCTAAATCTCCCTACCTATATGTTCTTCTCAAGTATAGCATCCAAACTGACAATTATTTATTTCTTCATGTACACTTTATATTCTCCACCATAGCCCATGAAAGACATTTCTTGCTTTTATCCTCTTATCCTATGGCTTGTGCCTTTTTTTCTTTTGGAACATGGACATAAACATTACCCCTAAATACTCTAAGATGACTCACTTCTAGTATCTTACCACATTATACTTCTTCAAGCATTATTCCTCTTACAACCCATGTTGGAATTATATTTTCATATATGAATTATTGTATGCATCGCTTTAGCCCAAGACTCATTTGTTGGAGACTTGTCCCTAACCATCCTTCTTGTTATCTCCAATCGACCATTTTTTCCTCTACAATGCCATTCTACAAAGGAGTATTAACAATAAGTTAGCTTTATGTGTGTGCCATGAGAATTACAATGTCTATATAAAATCCTTTGGATTTGTATTTGCCTCCAATCTCTGTTTTGAGAACATTGATCTTGTTCCCACTTTACTTTCCATCGTAGCCCTAAATTTTGAATTTGATTGTAAACTGTAAGTAATTCTTTAAATTTTGACTGTACTTTGAACATAGCTTAACATCATTCATAAACCAGAACAGTAATAATCATAAGAATTTACCAGCATGCAAGATCACAACACATGTACCCTGGCCTGGGGGAACCCTATACAAGGAGAAAAACCCCCGCCAACAATCTTCTTTTATTGCATTAATAATGTATGATCACTTACAAATATCCACCATGAAATTCTACTCTTAAATGAGCTTGCCAAGACGAATTAGACCAGATTGTATGACCTATAGAATACTGAGAAACCTTGTTGTCCTATTCTGATGTTATCAACCAGCACTGAAGGAAGAAGTTGTGCGATACCTGGGCGCTTCTTCTTTGTCTATTATGGACTGATATACACCAACATTGTGGGTGTATTTTGCTGCCCTCTAACAGAAATATTTGTTGCCTGCTAACTGATATATATGCAACCTGCCAACACTGATATATATGCAGCCTACTAACACTGACATATATACCAGCACTGTAACAACACTTGTTGCCTTCTACTCTTTCACCCTCACGCTACAAAACTTATGTAAAGAATGAGGGTCGACCTCTGCATATAAAGGAGTGAAGAGGTAGAGGGGAGAGGGCTCGAATTAGAAGTTTGATTGCATGCTTGTCATAACTCATCTTTACACTTTAGTTCGAATTTAGAACTTGACTTTACACTCCAGTTAGGAATACAACTTGCCCTTGACTCAGCATGCAATGCATGTCATGCATGCAACATGCAACTATGCAACGTTATGCAACTTATGCAACTTTATGAAACTATGCAACTATGCAACTTTATCTTTTATAATTTAAGTTTAATAACTCATTCAACTTGACTCTTATACATGGCAATTCGAATTTCTTCATGGTGTATAGTGTTACATGTGCCAAGGCACTCGATCAATACATTTACATCATTTGCAATATCAGGAATTTTATGTTCAACCTAACTTTTGCTAGATGCCTTGACTTTTGCTCATGGCTCACAAGGCTTGACTAGGCTCACAGAGGTTGTATGTTCCCCCTAACTTTTGCATTTGACTTACATCTTGACTCACAAGATCATATAGCATCTCGTTCGTCCTGACTTTTGGTTTGACTCACAGAGGTTGTACGTTCCACCTGGCTTTTGTCAATACCTCACAAGACTGGTTGATTCTCCAAATCTCCCTGGCTAACCTCAGGGTGGCCCATATGGCCTCTCATTGGAGAATGACTGTTGATGCTGCCAAATTTAACATAAAGTACAACACGTTCTTGAGAAATTACATCCCACATTTTCCTTGAGAAATCATCCATATAGATCAAAAAATACTTGCACCTCCCCATGATGTAATTCTCATCAAAATATGCAAATCATTGTACATTAAGTCCAATTGCATATTTGTTTTCCACACTCCCCCTTTGGCAATATGGGATGCTTGCCTATCACAAACTTCACATACTTGTTTCTAACAAGACAAGCAACTTTATTTAGAACTATTAAGTCTACGATAGTAACATTGGCCAAACCTCTAATGTTATTCAACCTCGAAACAAAACCCTCATTTATTATCATTACATTAATTACAGTTTTGTTGGTTTATTATTATTATTATTTCTCTCTAGCCCTCTTTGTCTCCTATATATACATCAAGGACACACATTTGAATTATCATCTTCTCTTGTGCATTTGATATATTGTCAAAGATGGTTGCCCCCTCAAAGAGGCTTCTTATCCATTCATTCTCACTTGATTTAGGTGTAACATTACTGAAATGGGTCTTTTTTATGCTTATTTGGCTATTTGGTCCATAACATTTGGTATCAGAGACAACCATCCTTGGTTTGGCTCCTTCAAACGAGTCATCTTACCATTTTCACTTTTTGGATCATTGGCATTGCATGGAGAATAAGAGTGTCAAGTGCCAATCACAATTAACATATGGAGAACATTTTAACATATTTGGATAGTAAGAGGTAACATATTTTATCATTTTGATCTACACCAAGTGCCAACTCTACAAAAGATAATTATTGCATCCTTCTATTTAGAACCTGATGAATTTATTTGGTACAAATCGCATTGTGACCACAAAAAGGATTCTATTGTCTCTTGGTCTGTTTTATAATGAATTGATAACACCTACTTTATCCAATAGACAAATGTCATGAATTTATACCGAGCAATTACCAAGTACCTCATCAATAGAAGATGTGGCATGGGAAGATGATTTATTTATATAGAAGCATCCACAACTAATCAACAATGAGAGCAATGTTAATTTGAAGGGGAGAGTCAGGTTAAGCCCCTAAACATAACACTCATTTATTATCATTACATTAAATATAGTTATGTTGGCTTATTATTTCTTTCTAGCCCTCTTTGCCTCTGATATATACATCAAGGTGACTCATTTGAATACTCATTTTTATCTTATGCATTTGATATATTGTAAAAGAAGGATGCCCTGATATATTGTAAAAGAAGGATGCCCCCTCAAAGAGACTTCTTATTCATTCATTCTCACTTGATTTAGGTGTGATATTACCAAATCGGGTGTTCTTTGTGCTAATTTGGCTATTTGGTCCATAACAAATGCCAAAGCTAACTTTACAATGACCTTCAGTTGTAAAGTCTTGTTAGCCAGGTGACATGATTGAAAACCTATATAAACCACCTTTCGATACATGTAAGTACTACCTTGTAATGGTTAATTTTATCATTTATTTGGCACTAGTCCTTGTCTTTGTCAAATCCCAACTTGAAATTATGCTTCCCGGTCTTGCTTAAAGAAAGCATATTCTATGTCAATCTTGGTATATTACTACATACAACACATCACATACCTCCTTAATTTCATCATTTAGCATCTTTATAGTACAATAACTTGACATTTTACGATGTGTACTCAATCATCTCTTAAAGCAAACATTTCAACTCTAACTACCATCCAATGTAGCAAACCATTCCCTATTATGTGTCATGTCATCAATTGCACCGAAGTCTATGCCATGGGCATCTCACAATGCATCTCATTCATTTGTGAAGTAGCAAAGAGTTTGCACTCTTTACCTATTCCATCGCTACTATCATGTTCTTCTTCAAAACAATTATTTGCATGCCTTTTCTTCTTTTATTGTCTCTAAACAAAGCCTTTTAATTCTACACTCTCTTTCGAAAGGTCAAAGTTTGCCACAATAAGAGCACTTTCCTTTACTTGAACCAAAGTTACCCTTGTTTAAGCCTTCACTTTGCATTGCCTTGTTTTTTACCTCACTTCTATCTCCTTGTTGGGCAAGGTTCTTTTTCCCTTTCCCTTGCCTTTGTTGGAAACACATGAACTTAGATTATTATTAGAGGCTTTTCCTCTGCTCCTGCCACAAAAGCAATCCTCTAAGTTGATGAAATATCAACTCTTCAACTCAAATGATAAACTCGAACTTCTAACAAACACTTCAAAAGGAAAGAGGCAATGTGATATACCTAAACACTATTATGTACATTTAACCAGCAAGATCCATCTTCGTTGGATATATTAAGCACCGAGAGGGATCTAAAAAAAATATGATCGGTGCTTAAAAGAAAATAGCCAAGAAAGGTGCCAAACAGATTAACCTAGCTAGTGATACTTCTTTAAATTGTTGATATGATTTGATTTCTATAGAGTTATATATATATATATATATATTAAAGATTTGTGAATGGTTTCTATTTAGCCAACATTAAATTTCTTATTACTTTAATTTTAGTTTTGTATAAAATATTATATTGGGTTGGCATATGCTAACATTAGCATTATAAACAAGCAAGGCAAACGTTACAATGGGGCAAACACTACAATCTTTTCAATACTAGGTTGTAGAATGCACCTCGCTTCTCTCGGTGCAATAATTATTATGTAGAGTCGTGTCCATTAGGGTAGACATATCTCTTAGATATATTATGGTCTTCTTGACTGCATATCACCATAGCTTGTATCTTTTACACATTATATAAATACTTTTGTCCTTTCAACTATATGGCCGTGCACCTTTGACAATGAGTGTGTATGGTATACTATGACTACTACAAGGTATGTCACAACTCAAAAGCGGTATTAGAGCAACTCTGATTTCTTGACTTGTGTCCATCTTTATTCTTCGAAGTGAAATCTTCTTGGTTTGTGGTCAAAAATTTATGTCGTTGATAGCCATCTACTTGTAATCATCTATTCAAGAGGAAGTGATACATTTGTTATTGTTGTGTTAACATTGCCAAATAAAAAAGCGTCGACTCCAATATAGTGTGAGCAGCAATAAATTTCATTTTCAAACTTAGTCAATTCCTCTAAAACTCTATATTAATAATAACCTTAATCATTGTCACCATTTCTAAAGAATTGTTGATTTAGAAATAAACAATCTACAACTTTTTGTTGTTCTATTAAGCCATTGTGTGACCATCAAATTCTCGTTTATCAAAATTGCTTTTGTTTGAAACATGTAACCATCGAGTATGCTACCCCATACTCTCCCAGCATCAAATCGACGTGGATGCAGCCACTTCTATCAAAGAAAACAATGCACAACGCTTATCAAACAAAATATTATGTCACAAGGTAAAAAAATTAAAGTTTTTCCCTCCTCGAGCACCTTCCATTTTCATACTTGGCAACAGGAAAGGACCCCTAACTACAATACAAACAATAGTCGAGCAATCTCTACCCCCTCTATTGATAACCAATCTATTATACACCCTCCATTGGCACTCAATCTATATTCCCTCTACCACCCCCCAACTCCCTCTATCGATATCCAATCTATTATGCGCCCTCTGTTGACACTCAATCTATACTCCCTCTAACGCCCCCCAACCAATGTTTATCTGGCAAGAATGGACACCAATGTCATTAGCCATTTTCCTTAGGCAATCACACCATTTGGAAGTCACATTACAAACAGTGTTGGAATTCACTACAAAGAGAGAAGTAAAAATCCACATCATTCATTCATCGTTGCCTCTCGTTCTAAGTTGCAATGATACCCAAGAAATGATATATAATGAAGATAAAGTATATAACATAATATACCAAATAGATATACATATAAGCTTTATATATAATATAAATTATATTAAGCTATAAGATGTATAATTACATATAAGAGTTTATTATAGCCCCAAGGGATAGCCCAATTGGTCCAACCCTTTCCATTAAGGTGTAATGCCCAAGGAGGTAGCAGGTCCATCCCCACCGAGTCATGCTCAAACTTTTTACAGATTCCAAATTGAATGTACACGATAAATAGACATTGCACCATGAATGCACACATTATATAAACATTGCATCTTGGATGCGTGTATTGTTTAGACCTTACATGAAAGTTGTTAATTAGAAAAGCTTGCAACTATAAAACATCTTTTGTAAACATATACCATTCAACAAACATATTCAACACCAAATTTCAGGAACAAAAAATTGGCAGACACATTTGCCTAGAATTAGCTTGCATTGTAAGATAGCAATGGTCAAGATGTCATAATTTCCGACTTTGAAACATATTTAAATTTTCTTTCAATTTCCTAAGTTACTTCAATTTTACTATTTCTTGGATGTTGTTGATTCTATCTTTTATAAAAATGACTAATATAGTGAAATATATAATGTTAATAAAGCTAAAACGTATTGCATGACTTTTGCAAACATAAAAAGGATTTTAATTGTATATATTTGAAAAGAATAACTGTACATTTAGACCTACAACAATATATTCTTACCCAAACAAACAAATTGAAATAAACAAATATTCAGCCATGTGTCCTCAATCAAAGACAATCAAGCTCACAAAAAGATTCTAATAAAACATTATTCCCCTCCAAATACAAGAAAGTTAACTCACCCTTCATATTCAGACCCGACATCTGGTAATTTGTCTCTGCTAACCTGGGACAAGTAACTCCGTAAAAACAGACCACGAATGGGATGCTGAATTCCCCTACTCATTTCAACAAGATCTTTCAAAACATCTTTGGCTGGTGCCTCCTTTGACTTAATATACACTGATCCCACCGTACAAAGGAGATACCTGGTCCATCAAAAACAAATTCAAAAATAATTTCATTGGTCTATTTTCAAAGGAGAATCTGGACTTTTAAGGACAAACAAACACAAAATCTCATGATTTACAAGTTCATAGGTAAAACCTTTACGTTTGATTTCTAATGGAGAATATATACTACTATTAATAAAGAAATATGGTTTCCACAAATTTGAGAGGAGATTTTGACCCTCAAGCCTCTAAAAACACATAAAAGTATTATGCCTAGAATGCCTAGAGTAAAGATGAAGGTTCAAATGGTTCACTTGCAGAGCAAGAAATGGAGAAAGGTTGGGAAACAGGGAACACTGTGCTTTGCAGTGGCTCTGGTCTCACTTCCAGGTTTGGTCCTTCTGGTTTGATTTCGAGTTCCCTTGTCTGTCTAGTAGTATGGTGCGTTCTCTCTTCTAGTTCAGCTCCCTTTCAGGCCTAGGTAAGGAAAGTTTTCCATCCGCAATCGGGAGTATTTCTGTGGGTTGGTCTGGGGAGTCCCTATTTGGTTTTCCTCATCAGGTGGGTGGCCATCATCCTGTTTCTGGAACCTTCCCCCCATTCTCAGCAGCTTCTATCTACCCCTTACTGCAACCAGCCCTCTGTCACTCCTATCCTTCATCCTCAGTCCAAGATGCTGAAATCCAGCAGCGAACTTCGACCAGAATCCAGCAAATGCGGGGTTAAAAGGGGAACCAAGAAGTCTGTTAGGAACCTTGGGACTAGCAGCTCCCCAGTCGCATCACTCATGCCCATGCTGATGCCATGAAGCCGACACCTGCTGCTGTCAAGGAGGAGGTTGCCCACATTGAGAATTTAGCAAGGTAGAAATGAAGGAAAATGATCAACGAACAGGTTGAGGCAGAAATCAGGGACTGGGTTCCAGATACAGGGTTCTCTCGCTCTAAAGACACCAAAATTTTCAAGCTAACAAAGCTTTACTGGCTGAATAAATCTGTCATAGCACAGGTTCTGAAAGAGAAGGGTCGACGGCAGCATGCAATTCTCCACAAACTAGATTTAATGTATAAAAAGTTTGAAGCAGTCTATAAAGCAGTTTATGACATTGACATCATAGTGACAGACCCAAAGGATATCAAACACAATCCAGTAGCAACAGCAGAACCTACTCAGGAGTATGAAGGTCCCCCTTCCAACCCCATCCTGATTGATGAAGATCTTGAGGAAAAAGGGGACACTCATCAGTGGCAGAAGTAGGCACGTGAACTCCTAGGTTAGCAACACCAGTTTTCTTTTGGTTGCTTTTCAGATGGAAACTAGGCTTCCCCATTCTGTTCCATCAATTGTCTTTTATGTTGTTTTCAGCAGTTATCTAGGCCAAGCTACTACTAGAGATTTGAAGGTAAAGAACTCTGCCTTGCAATCTCACAAGAGAAACACTGATACTTTAACTTACTGTGGTCCTGGTTTCCCTAGAGGCGGGCCACAGTTAACCCTGACTGTATTTTATTTTGTACTCTATTAATATAAATTTCAGCTAGCTTACAAAAAAAACTATCAAAAACTAAAAATTGCAACTTGCTAGAACAAAGCAAACTTGGAAACAAATTAGCAAGAGATGTAGTTTGCTAAATGCTCACAACCTTGAGCCATGCTTATGCCTGCACTAATCCTGAGGATCCTTGTAATAGTCACATAGCGACAGACCAACTCTGCAGATCTGACCCTTCCTATTGGAACTTCTCTGGAGAGACACTTGTACATTCTATTTTGAAGAATTAGTGACATCTTGTATAAGCCAATTTTCCGTTTCTCTGTGTTTGTAGAAGCAAGCAGTGACATTGTAAAATCATGTACTATGGCAGCAAGCCTGATGTGGAAAATAAATGGAATTTACAAGATATGTCAAAGAATGCACTGAGGAGTTGATAACGGTATTTTCTTTCTCTTTTTATCATTGAATGAGACTATATCCATTGAACAAAACCATATTACAAAATTGTGAAATATGGTGTTCCTAACTGCAGAATCTATTGTTAGGTTCTAAATTTCAATAAAGCTAAATGTTGATAGCAGTTATTGCAATGTCGTGTTGCCGTTGACTATCTTGTATTTGATGCAAAATTCAAACATTGTTATATGCAGGGCACAGCGGGAGTGTGAGCTCATCCTCTTCAACATTTTCTCTACTGCATATCTGGCATATCCCTTCATCCCATCAGATTGTCGTTGTTGCGTAGCATCAACTCTTAACAGTGAAGATTATGGGCCTATCCTCTTCGACCTTTTCCCTATTGCATATCTGCATATCCCTCCATCTCATCATATTGTTGTGATCGCCTAGCATCAACTCTTTACAATAAAGATTACAGGACCTAACTCTAATTTTACTGACAATGGTCTACTTTCCAGCTAAATGGCCTAGAGAGAGGAAGTCATAATCCACTTAGCACAAGCACCATCAGCTTGCTGTTTGTTGATCATGGATCACTATACGACTCAATCACAAGATCGAAAAATGCCAAAGCATAGAATCATGTTCGTGTTATTTGAATTTTTCGCTAAGAGCCATAAACTCAAGGACAATGGGCCAGCCTCAGGACTGATTCCAGCCGCTGCATGAAATTTTGTTTTTAAGATCCATATACTATGATGTACCTTGATTGCATTCGCCCAAGTGCCTGCTTTTAGACATTTCGTTGATCAGCAGCTCACACTTTGTATTTTGACAGCAATAAATTATCAGGCTTTATGGCAATTATTGCAATTACCAGGCTTTATGGCAATTATTGCCGAGTAGCCCCTGATAGTGGTGGTTACCCTGGTAGCCCCTTCTTTAAATGCCGTGTCATGTCTAATACTAAAAAGGAAACAAATTTTAAAAACAAACCCTAAACGTCGGAGTGGATCAGCATGAGAACACTTACAATCTAGGCAAGATGTTGCCTGCGTGCTGCACGAGCTCATATAAGTCAATAATTGTACACCCCCGCTTGGTCTCCTCCCTGAAAAAAAACTCCAGCTTCCTGAGCTCGTCAAACGCTCTCATGTCTTAGAATCAGGAGTCAAGGATTGGCTCATTTCGCGTCAATTGGATTCAAATCACACGCAAAACAAATTATCGAACAATTAAAGGATACAGAGTTCGTAATATTTGTGAGGCGAAAGCCTGGATGTCCTGAGTTCCGCAAGCATCTGAGCCGAATACTTCAGGGCGTCCCGGAGATTATTCGAGTCCTTCAAAAGAAGAACTGTAAATGATGGGATCTGGACATAAATAAATAAACAATGGACGAATTCAAGCTCTGGAAAATTTAACATACCAGGGCTCGATGCATGTAAAAGGCGTTCTGTTGGAGGCCCGCGATGCCTTCGGCCAGCCATTTCTCCTGCTCCTCTGCGCTGCTCATCGATTCGTTCTGCATTTTCGGAGGTCTCCCGAAAAGCCAAACCCTCGGCTTTCTCCTCCTCGGCTTCTTCGTCGTATTCCTCTGCTCCTCTTAAGTGTCTGCGGTCACAAGACCTCTAATAAAAACATAAATTGTGAAACATGTATCGCTTACTTTTATTTTTTCCGTTGTAATGTTTTGTGAATATCAAAAAGAATGTTGACTAGTCGGTACGCCTTGCAATATTGTGAAATGGGAGGAGGTGGTACCAAACGCTGTTTTTTTTTTTTACATTACACCCTTTTTTATTTATTTTGGAGGGATACCAACTTTCAAAGGTCAAACAACTTCCTTGACACATACTCAACTGTTTCATATCCATCCAAGCTTTTTTTTTTTACATTACACCCTTTTTTATTTATTTTGGAGGGATACCAACTTTCAAAGGTAAAACAACTTTCTTGACACATACTCAACGGTTTCATATCCATCCAAGTTCAAACTTGCCTATAT
>SNQJ01S0089959.1:25879-58999 GCA_010110895.2 Picea sitchensis | reverse complement strand
TCTCTCTCTACCCACCTACTCCATATATCTCTCCCCCACCCTCCCGCTATTTCTTCTCTCTTTCTCTCCTACATATACCACCACTTTCTCTCTCTCCTTATTGTTAGTCTCACTCCCACTTCCCCCTGCCATTCTCTATCTCTCACCTACTCCAAGTCTCCTCCTCTCTCTCTTTGTCTCTTTCCACCTTCCTCTTCCCCTTTGTCCCTCCATTCCACTATCTCTACCCTCTTTGTCTCCTACATATACCACATCTTTCTCTCTCTCCTTGTTGTTAGTATCACTCACACTCTCTCTCTACCCTCCTCTCCTTTTATTCTTCTCCCACCCTGTCACACTCTCAAACAATCCATCTCTACCCCCCTCTTTGATTATCTCTTACATCTAACCCCCTCTCTCTCACTCCTTGTATCTGCCTCCCTCTCTCTCCCCAATTGTCCCCACCTTGCTATCTTTTCATATATCTAACCCCCCTTCCCTCTCCCCCACCCTTCTTCTCATGATATCACTCTCTATCCCCCATCTCTATCTCCCTATCCTTCATTCTCTTTTTATTCCCCTATTCCCCTTTCACACTCTATTTCTTCCTCTCTCTGTTGCCCCCCCTTCGTACATCCCAAGGAAAGAAATGGCCTTGACCTAAACATGTCAAAACCTAGACCTAAACCTAGACATATCAATACCTAGACATGGAAAGACATGGGGCATGACCTATACCTATACGATGACCATGACATAGACCTATACAATGACCTAGACCATGACATAGAGATAAATCTATATTTATACAATGATCTAGAGATTCATGTAGACCATGACCTAGACCACAACATAGAGCTAGAGATATATTTAGACGATGACCTAGAGATTGACGTAGACCATGAAATAAACCCCCCTAGCTCCATATAAACCTATGCATAACTTATACTCAACCCTTAACCCCCTCTACACTCGAGCCATGAGTTCACTATGCATATACCTTTTTTACAACCCTTGCAATCACATCACCCAGGCCTTGGTGCTCTAACCATTTCTCTATCCTTGGAAACACTCTCAATCCTAACCCCTTAAACCTTAGTTTTCCCCATACCCCTATACATATTTATTCATAAATATGTTTGGTATACAATAAATTATCTATCCATTACATTGAGAGAGTGCACACACTTTTTTGACTAGATTGTGTTATAGATGTTGGTCATTTATGCTCAAGAGCAATGCCCACGTATTCCTAGAATGCATGCGCACTTTAGTACGCATGTGTTCTTGTAACACACGTGCGTTCCTACTGGGAAGTTTTTGGTGCCAATCACACTCCATCACCTCATCTATTTCAAGGTCGATGAGAAATATGTGACATATTCAAACAAAATAATGTGCACAAACATGTTTTTCTTATTTTAGTGTCTTGTTTGATTCATAAAGAGTTTTGTGTTATTTCCAGACCATTGTAGGAAAATTTGGAAGAAAAATTTGTCAATGAAATTGGAATTGTTGTTTGTATCTTCTTATGTCTTCTTGGAATTGGAAGACAAATTTTTCCAAGTGTAATTGGAATTGTTGTTTATATCTTCTTGTGTCTTCTTGGAATTGAAAGACAAATTTGTCCAAGTGCAATTGGAATTGTTGTTTGTATCTAATTGTGTCTACTTGGAATTGGAAGACAAGTTTTTCTAAGTGCAATTGGAATTATTGTTTGTATTTTCTTGTGTCTTCTTTGAACTGGAAGACAATGTTTTCCAATTGGAATTTGAATTGGAATTGGAATTATTAGACATGTCTTGTTTTGTAATACAAAAAAAAAAAATCTCCACTTAGTTGTGCCTTATTACATAATACAAAGAAAAAAAATCGGTGGGTGTTTGGAAGATAATTTTTATTTGTAAACATGAGGAGACGACATATTTGAGAAAATAATTCCTCAAGAAAAGAGAAACCAATCTGAAATGTAGAATAAGAAAGAGAAAAAACAAAGTTACGTATGTCAAAGCATAGGCTTTCAGAAGAGGGAAATCCAACAAAATAGATGTCACTATTGTTTCTCCTCCATCACCATAATTAAAGAAAGAAAGTTAATTAGAGAGAAATCCATCCATCATCTCATCAATACAACTTGTTGTGTATGAGAAAATGATGGAGGTTTTTCTTGGAGTTGATTATACAATGGGTGAAATTAGTGAAGCAACCAGTGTACAACAATGTGGTGAATAATTTCTTGTGGTGAAATCTCTTGTTGGGGAGTCAAATGTTCCAAAAACTACTCAATCCCATGTCCACTCTCCTCCCATGGTTGATCCACCAGTGATTGAAGGGGAAAGAACTGCAACATTGTTAACTCCACAACATGGAGGTCAAGAGTGCTAGAATATGGGTTCATCATCTCTATATAGATTGAGAATTATGCAGTGAACAACTCCTAAATGCATTCAGGTTAATGAAAGTGGTCTAGAATCACTTGAAGTTAAGTCAACTAACCATACTATTAATTATCACTCTTATAAAATCATTAAAGAATATTTTGAACCAAAATCAAATGCTACTAAATGTCAATTATTTTTATCTTTGTTAAAATCTATAAGTTTGATTGTTGTTGGGACAATTTTAGGCATTAAAATGGTCAAAAGTGTAGAAAAAAGTCATCATATTGTTAGAAACCTTGTAGATTATTTTCAAATACTTGGTAAGAAATATCATTCTAAAGATAATAATGCATCCTAATGTGTCTTGTCACAATCAATTATTAGCAAGATCACAAGAAAACATCATTTTCTACAACAAACCTCTCACCTCTTTAAATGAAATGAAAAACCCTTATAAAGTATTCTCATAGATGAGATAGTGTTGACATAGGTGGCCCAATAAATTTGTGGGCCTTCAGTGGTAGGATAACTCGTTTTGAGAACTCGTTCTGACATGAAGTTAATTAGAGCAGTTAAGGGACTAGTTCAAGATTTCTAGCATGAGAATAGTAGGCCTTCTTCCAACCAATAATATGTACTAAAATTGAGAATGGGATATAGGGACCATGAACCCCATATTAAACACTTTCTTGACATTACACAGACAAAATTGTAAGTGATGAGTATGAATTAGGGAGGAAGGAGGTTTCCTTGAAAAGCCTTAAATATGTGACATATGATATTGATGGAGGAAAGGAAAGAAAAAGATACAATTGATTACTTCCCAGGTATGATTTTGTGACTTCATGAAGGACTTCATAAAAAATAAATGACATTACGTTCAACATGTCCATGTGGCTCGATGGCAGGGCAAACATTTTAGAATATGCATAGATACATTTCATGTTGGTACTTTGTTATCAATGGTTGATTTTGCTGAGAACTAAACCATTCAAACACAAAATGAGACTCAGAGACAGTATTATCACTTAGAGTAGGTCATCATAATGGTCCATATCACATAGAGGGATGGACTAGATATTAATGAACAAAACATGATTATATTGAAAGAGCATCAGTCCTACAAAAGTGATGATCAGTGCCATGACTTAGTCTATGTAAAACATTATTTTTTTTTTTCTGCAATCACCTAAATGAGAAGAACATATAGATTTATCAACATTGGATTTGGTCATATGGTTGTGCATTCTAGTTTAAAAATTCTTGGGTATTTCAATGGTTTTGTATGTTGAACAAAAACCTAAAGATACCACAAATTTGGAACTATTTTGGGTCTTGGAAGGTGAAAGGGGAGCATGATGGAGTAGGTGTATGCATAAAAATATAATTATGAAGGAAGGAAATGAAGTTCACAACTACTTCCCTCATTCGAGATGCAAAATCCATTGTAGAATGGTTTTCTTCGGTAATGGGAGAGGGAACAAGAACTCGCGATGACCTATCACACAGGAAATGACATGTACATAGATATTTTCGGAGGTGGTTGATATAGATCAATCACAGTGGTATGAATGCAAAACAATCTAGAGAACCTGTGGATTCCATTCAATTAGAAGATCATACAATGCAATAGCTGAAATATGCAATAGAAAATTATATTGCTTCTATGGTCCATACAGTATTAATGAATGGGATGATTGTGAATCGACAGACTGGGTTTATAGATGGGATTGTGTATCACTCTCCATTGTTCAATGTATAACTATGGAATTATCCCAGTTGGAGGAGGATAAATCAAGTATTCAATAGATTATGATCATGTCTCAAATCTCATACTGCTAGGTTAGTTGATTCCTTATATTAAATTTTGAATAACTAGCTTTAATGTTTTATGCGTTGGGCAATTAGTGGACTCACATTTTGGCACTCCATTTTTTGCAAGGCACATATACGTAGTGGTTTCCCCATGAGATAATGAATGGGGCATTGATTATTGGCTCGCACAATGATTAGAGGGAAATAATTCCCTCATGCGATTAGTAACAGATTCTGAAGGAATTGAATTTTTTATTGGGTTGATGGTTATTAAAGGAGAATATCTAACATGGGATGAAAGAAAATGAAAGAAAATGAAATAAAGTTGCTTATGGATATCAATATTATAAACTAGGTAAAGTGATATACCACTTTACAAACTTGGTTATAGGTACAAACCTCCAACTACAAAAAATTCCAATAATGAACTCATCAAAGGTACAATACTTCTTTCCTTACTCTGAGAATGAGAAGTTAATGGAAACCTGTTGAACCCCTTTTTTATTCCCCCTTCCTTATTTTTTCCCTCTTCATTATAAACTTTCTTTCCCCTCTATAAATTTTCTTCCACACATATCCCATACATCCTTTTCCTTTCTTGGTTTTATAGAACTTACTATACTTAGTCATTTTTTCTGTATTCGCGAGTTGGCGGTGTAATACCTCTAGGAAGAACCCCAGTTGTAAATATAAATGTAAATGAACATATAGGATGGTGAGCTAGGATATTTTGGTCCAGGGTGCCTGATTGGTTATTAGGCCGGAGACCCTAAATGCTAAATGGCAGTGAGCATATTTTTGTAATATGTAAACACTTATATTATTAATAAAGTACATCACTGCTACAGACCCATCCACAAATGAGTATGGGGGGGATAAAATCCACTAGAAAGGGAAAGGGGGTCTAGGAGACTAGGAAAGGGGCTAAGCTAGGGGGATTAACCCAATGGACTATTATATTAGTATTCCTTAAATATAAATTAATGTATAGGAATATATCCTAAGTTCTAAAGGAGGGACAAGGGAGTTCCTTGGTTTCCAAGGGTCTTAAAAGACACATGCATATATATTTGGGGACATAGTATGAATGGGGGGATTATTCATTATTCCTGGATGGAGGTGGCTATGAATCATACCCAATGGTACTAGACTGTAATGAGGAAAATGTGATTGTACTGGTTATCTCAAGAGATGAATGGAAGAAGCAGGTTGTTAGGATCGTAGGACTGAAGAAGTGGGTTGTCAGGCTTGTGAGGAGTTTCGCTAGGAGAGAAACTACTCAAAATTGTTCCCTAGTGTGCTTCGCAATAGCTACATGGATTTGAGACTTCCTTTCCAGCCTATTGTTGAATCCCTATAAGGGAAGTGGGGAAGATGAGGGAATGTTGAGCAAAGAAGGGGAACACTTATTAGGGTGGGACAGGCATGTGGGGAATGAGAGACTGTAGTCTAGTTTGAGTAGTTTGGAAACTTTGAATGAGAAATTATGTTTCTTATCAAACCTAATATTGGCTTAGTATTCCCTTTTCCCTAGTAGAGTTTATCCCCAACTCGGGGGTGACCCATGTAATTTTTAAACATGTGAAGTAAAGAAATGCATACAAATTCTTATGAAAAAAAAAATTAATCAATGGCTCATACACACAATACATAGATATTTACACTGGAAACCCTTAACCAGGAGAAAGCCAAACTTACATGGTGTTGCACCTTTCAAATATTCATCGTATTAATTTCAGCATTCACAATAAAATATATACAATATTTTAGGTATTTTGTAGCTACCAAAACCCTAATCCCTTAATCAGGGATTAATTTAGAAAACCAAAAAAAATAGCAAAAACCATTATAATAGAAAAAACTGCCCATATGCAGTTGTCGAATCTGATGTGCCCACACAAACATACATGCAAAGAATATAACACATACCCAAAATTCTCCCACTTTTTGTTTTTTTTTCATACAGGGGTTCACATGATTACATATTCAACAATCCACGACAACAATGCCCATTGTTACTCTAAACCATGAGAACTTATTTGTTCTCACAGAATTTTTTAATGAATCAACAACATTCTTCAAAGTGTCAACCTTTTCCAGCAACAACTTCTTTTCTTCAATCATGTCTCTCACAAAGTGATACTGAACATCAATATGCTTTGTCTTCGAATGATAAACAATGTTATTTTCCAGGAAGATTGCACTCTGACTGTCACAATTTAATCTCACTGTTTTTGTACTAACCTAATACCTTGACACAATATCTCTAACCATATTGCTTCCTTGATTCCATGAGTGGCTGCCATGTATTCATCTTCTATAGTTGATATTTCTACTACAACCTGTCTTTTTATCATCCAACTGATTTCTCCTCCAAATAGGTTAAATACATACCCACTTGTAGATATTCTACGATCTAGATCTCTATCCCAGTCTGCATCAACAAACCCATGTATGTTCAACACTTTGTCCAATCCTGGTCTTCCTTGGTAGAACAATCCACAATTGGTAGTGCCACAAAAATACTTGAAGACCCTCTTTACTACTATCCAATGCTCCTTCCCTAGTTTTGACATATACCTGCTCAAAATTGCCACTACCTGTGTAATGTCCCATCTAGTACAAACCATTTCATACATCAAACTGTCAATTGCACTAGCATACAGAACATGGGACATGTCCTCTTCTTCTTCCTTTGTATTCGAAAACTAATATGCAGATAAATTTACACCTATAGGAATAGGAATATTAGCCAGTTTACTTCCATGCATATTAAACCACTACAATATCGTCTCAACATATTTTCTCTGATTCAACCAAAATTTCATGTTTGATGATCTCTTTAAATCTCCATTCCCAGAATGAAGTTAGAATCACCAAGATCCTTCAGGTCAAATTTGGAGGATAGTTGTGATTTCACCTCCTTCATAGCATACATGTTATTTCCTACCAACAATATGTCATCAACATACGAAACTACAAAAATTAAGTGATTACCAACCTCCTCAGAATGTACAGAGTGATCAACCTTGTTTCTCACAAATCCCAATCCAAGTATGTATGTGTCAAATGTTTTGTACCACATCCTAGGTGATTGCTTCATACCATATAGTGTCGTATTTATCTTACAGACCAACTCTTTCTTTCCCTTCACTACAAATACTTCTAGATGCTCCATGTAGATTTATTCTTCCAAATCTCCATGTAGGAATGTTGTCTTTACATCCATCTATTCCACTTCAACATCAAAATAAACAACAATAGATCAAAAAAATATAATAGAAGTTAACTTGGAAACAGGAGAAAAAAATAGCACCAAAGTCAATTCCCTCTACTTGGGAATAACCCTTTGCTACTAATCGAGCTTTGTATTTATGCACTTTTCCTTATGCATTAAAATTCTTCTTAAACAACCATTTCCTACCAACATATTTTCTTCCAATTGGAAACTCAACTAGATCCCATGCATCATTCTTAACCAAGTCATCCATTTCTTCAACCATGGCCTTCTTCCATAGTTTATTATCCTATGAATTCATTGCTTCCCTGACAGTTCTAGGATCTTCACCAGTAATAGATAAAGAAAAATTCAAGGAAAATCAGGTGGACTATACCTTTCTGGTTTCCTTATTTCCCTCACTAATCTCCTCAATATTGGGGTATGAGGTTCTTCTTCTTATGCTTCATATTCTTCAGTTGATTCGGACTTTGCATCATCCAACTCAAACTCTAGTTTCTCAAGTTCATCTTTCGTTGGTAGGAATTAATGTTTGGGAACACTTTCACCTCCCTAAAAACAACATCCTGACTATAAACAACCAAACACTCTGAGATGTTCAAGAGAGGGTTTCTTACCAGTCCATACCTCATGTGGATTTATATCATCCAATGTTGATGAGGGTGATAGATTGACCAGGTAACATGTTGTACCCACTGCCTCTGCCCATAATTCTTATCCTAACTCAACACCTCTAAGCATACTGCTTGATTTTTCCATCAGTGTCATGTTAATCCTTTCTGCAACTCCATTCTACTAATGTGCGCATGGAGTATTCTTTTGCCTTTCTATACTACACTTCTTACATAATTATTCGAATTCATTTCCGCAGAATTCTCCACCATTATCTGTCCTCAATACCTTTATTTTCTTTTCTGTTTGATTTTCTACCAGAGCCTTAAACTCTTTAAATTTATCAAATACCTTAGATTTATTTCTAAGAAAATAAATCCACGTGTTCCTTGATAAATCATCTATGAATGAAACATAATACATAGATTTACCTAGTGATGGAACATGCACAGGTCCCAAACACATCACTGTGTATCAACTCTAAGATCTCATTTTCTCTTGTAGCACCAGATGGGAATCTTACTCAAATTTGTTTACCATATATGTAATGTTGATAGAAATAAAAATCTAGAGTGCAATTAGACATACCTTCAATCATACCTTTACTATGTAGTGTTCAAAGGACCTTTTCTCCAATATTCCCCATTCTTTGATGCCACAACATGGTCTTCTTTCCATGGACAATATTGTTCTTGTATTCTTAATTTATTTTCTCAAGGGCAAAATAACTATTACACCCATTAGTATAATTTGTCCCCAACAACTTGTACATAGTTCCACACTGAACTCCCCTCATCAACACCATTTCTCCTTGTACCATCTTGAAAGTACCCTTTCCCAATACAGTATATACACTTGCATCATTGAACATGATTATAGATATTAGGCTCTTGAATAGTTTTGGGATGTGAAAAACTCCAGGGAGAGTTCTGATCCTTCCATATTTTATCAACAACTTAACCCTTCCATGCCCCATGATTTTGGATGTCGAGTCATCTCCTAGGAATACATCACCACAATCATATTTTTCATATTCATAGAACCACTCCCTGTGAGGAGTCCTATGATATGATGCAACTCAGTCGATCAACCATACACCACGGTCTTCTTGTATACCTTTAGATTCTAGGTAAACATCACCTCATTCTTCAATGGAGGTTTTTACCACTGTGGAAGAAGTATTATCAGATCCCTTTGGTTTATCAATCTTCTTAGACTTGCAGTCTTTCTTATAATTCCCTTCTTTACCACACTTCCAACATTTCCTCAAAGATTTTCCTAGAGACTTAGATATACCTGTAGATTTAGATCTTGCCTGCAAAGACTTACCAAGATTCTTGTCTTGGGTACATCCTCCTACAAATAAATCATCTGTTCTCTAACCATCCATGCTTTTCTGCCTCATCTCCTCAGATAACAAGGATGCAACAACATCCTCATACTTTGATGTATATTGAGTGGTACTACCAATTTATACAACCATATTATCCCAAGAGTTTGGAAAATAACATAACAAAGTAATGCACTTATCTTATTCTGCAATCATAATATTATCAGAGACAAGTTTACTTACCAGAGTATTGAAGGAATTTATATGTTTTGCCATAGAATATCCATCTTCCATCCTAAGATAATACAACTTATTTCGAAGAAACAACTTGTTTAACAAGGAATTTTATTGATACAAATTCCCTAACTGATCCCATAGTTCCTTGGTTGTAGATTCTCCTGAGACATTCAACAACACCGAATCTTCCAAGCAGAGTTGAATAGTACTCCTTGTTATTCTATCCAACTTCTCTCAATCTTCCTTCAACATACCAATAGGTTGTGTACTAGTGGTTTGTGTACTAGTAGGTTGTGTACCAGTAGACCATGTGCCAGTAGACTGTGTACCAGTAGGATGTGTAGCAGGATCCACAACGATTCATTTTTCTTTGTTGTTAAGAAGGTCCTCCATCTTGAGCTTCCATAGCTCAAAATTTTTACCGTTGAAATTATCTATATTGATTCCAGAAGATCTCTCCATTCCTCTTTATACACTTGAATCTCCACTGGAAAATATCCTAGTGAACCCATGTTTATCACAGACCAAAGATAAAATTTATCTATCAAGACCAAGCCAAACCCTCAACAACAAAGGCATCCCCCAGAATCCAAAAACGAACTCTGATACCACATGTAAAATTTAAACCTATGAAGTAAAGAAATGCATACAAATTCTTAAGAAAAACATAAATTAATCAATGGCTCATAAAGATAGTACATAGAGATTTATGTTCAAAACCCTTAACCAGGAGAAAACCGTCCTTCCTTGGTTCCGCACCTTTCAAATCTTCATTGTATTAATTTCACCATTCAAAATACAACATATACAATATTTTAGGTACTTCGTAGCTACCAAAAACTTAATCCCTTAATCTAGGATTAATTTAGAAAACTATTAAAAATAGCAAAATCCGCTAAAATAGCAAAAACTGCCGAGACATAGTTGTCAAATTTGACGTGCCCACACACACACATGAAAATAATATAAAACATACCCAACAATACACTGCTAATATTATGAGAAGTGTGGTCTACGGTTGGGAGGAACGCGGAAGGTCTGCATGTAGCTGGTGTTTATTTCCTGTGATAAGTGTCATCCATGTCCTTATTTCAAATTTTGTGTGTGCGTGCAACTATGAATTTCTGACATGGAATTCTCTATTGTTAAATTATATATATGAATTGTTAATGTTGCATGCATGTTGTTATTATTTCCTCTTAACTTTGTTCATATGAATATTTTATTATTTAATTTAACGGTATCAAAGCTCAAAAATTTTTAGGTGGCATAGCCCAGTTGGTGGCTACGTATTCATAAAGTGGCATCAGAGCTAAAAAAGAGAGAGTATTTTGTGTGGTGTGACCCATCTTGGTGGATGGGTATGTTACAAAGTGGTATTAGAGCTCATTTGTTTTTTAAATGGCATAGACTAGTTGGCGGTTGGGTATGTTACAAAGTGGTATTAGAGCCCAAATTTCAATACTAATCCAGCATGGGCCATTTAAAAAAGTGTGGAAGAGAAATTATAGAGTTGCAAGAGAAATATTTGATAGAATGTCAGGAAGAGTTCATTTACAATTTGTTTGACACAATTTTTTTTATGGTGTTTCCATGGTGAAATCGGGAGTAGCCAGGTAAAATTGGGCCAAAGCCCAATTTATGTTATTAAAATTCCTAGATATTTGGGAAATTTGGTCCAAGGTTGAGTTTTTCTGGACTTTAATCTATGTCTAAGAAAATTTAGACACGAAATTGGTCGAATTTGAATTTAGCCTAAGTCTATGGTTGACTCAATGGAATTGAATGAATTTAATAGTTATAGAGTGACCATGGTGAAATTGAATGAAATTGGAAAAATCCCCAATTTCATGCAGTTAAATAATGGCAAATTCAAAGTAAAAGAGTCAAATTTGAAAGATGCATGTAAATAATTTTAATTGTTTGCATTAATATTAGTCATAGATCTCTAATGATGACCCAAGAAGGCATTCCAATTTTGAGTGAATTTGAGAATTTTTGGAATTTTGGAAAATAAGTGAAATTGGAAAAAAAAATGGTATTTTTTTGTACGCTGACATTATCATGATGTGGAGAGGGCCACATGTTAGCTGATTTGGAGGTAGGTGAAGTGTACTTCCATGGTCGAAGGTACACAAAGATAGGGAGATGAAAATAATCTAAGTGTTGGAGTCATTTTTTGTGAGTCCGTGAGTCTGCGTGTCCACAAGAGTGAACTCTTAGGACAGACTTATGAAAGGGAGATTTCTACTTCCATGAGTCCACGATCCGTGAGTCCATGAGTCCTCTTAGATGAAAAATAATAAAATTTTTGGGTTTATGTTACGTGATTCAATGAGTCTGTGAGTCTGCAAGTCTGCAAGGATGAAAATGGTTAAGTATGGGAACTCTTCAGACAAACTTATGAAAAGGAATATTATTCTCTCACGAGTCTGCGAGTCCATGAGTCTGTGAGTTCTCTTAGATGAATAATAATCTAGGTGTTGGAGTTATGTTTTGTGAATCCATGAGTCCATGAGTCCGCGAGTCCGAATAAGTGATAAAATGGTCAAGTGTTGAGAATTTTCATATGGGCTTATGAAAGAAAGGTTACAAGACCATGAGTCTATGAGTCCGTGAGTCCAAAGATGGAAAAATGGCTAAGTATTAGGACTTATGATGAGTATGTGATTCTATGAATCTACGATTTCATGAGTCTGAAGATGAAAAACTGGCTAAGTATTGGGACCTATGATGAGTCTGTGATTCTGTGAATCCACGAGTCCGCGAGTTTGAAGACATAAAAATGGCTAAGTGTTGGGACTTATGATGAGTCCATGAGTCTACGAGTCCATGAGTCTGAAGAAATAAAAATGACTAAGTGTTGGGACTTATGATGAGTCTATGAGTCCATGATTCTACGATTCCTAAAGTTTGAAGATGGAAAAATGGCTAAGTGTTGGGACTTATGATGATTCGGTGAGTCTCTCAATCTGAAGAATGGAAAAATGGCTAAGTGTTGTGACTTATGATGAGTCCATGAGTCTGCGAGTCCATGAGTCTGAAGATAGAAAAATGGCTAAGTGTTGGGACTTATGATGAGTCTGTGAGTTCGCAAGTCGAAGATGTGGAAAAATGGTTAAGTGTTGGGAAATCTTTGGATGAACTTATGAAAGGGAGAGTTATGCTTCCATGAGTCTATGAGTCCATGAGTTTGTGAGTCCGCATAGATGAAATAATCTAAGTATTGATGATTTTCGGGTAGATTCATGAAAGAAAGAATTATGATACATTATTGGAACATAATCATATGAAATGTTCTGTAAATGTAAATTATTAATCCTAATAAATGTTGTTGGTTGCACATTTTGCATAATTAACAACATTTGTATCAGAACAAGATCACCACAAAGTTCAAAATCATGGAAGATGCATAGGGGGCTTCTAGCCATGAAGATGAGATTAGAGGGATGTATGTTAATATGGGTAATGAAGGTACAAATTCAAATAGACATGGAGAAGGTAAGGCATATAGCATTAATTTGGTAGAGACTTCAAAAAGTTTGCAAAAGGATATCTAGAGTTATAAATTTTATATATTGAGAGGCTTATGAAATCCAAGGAGCAACAGGAAGACTTCAACGTTAATTTAATGCATATCTTGGACATAATAGAGAAGAGTATGGATAAGGAGACTGATTCAATCAAATTAGAGAGACATAAGTCTCATGATAAGAGGAGAAGAACAAGAAGTGTTGGTCGGCATCACCATCATTATCCAAGGCATTCAACTAAGAGAAAACATAGAACTTCCTATCCATCCCCTGTTAGGAAGCATAAGAAAAGGTCTGGGCTGGATCAACTACAAGGGGAAATGAAAAAAATCAAGCCTCCTACATTTTATGGTGAACACAAGAAACATGAGGATGAAAACACATGGATTCTAGGCATGAGGAAGTATTTCCAATTGCATAACTACTCTTCACAAGAAGAAGTAATAATTTTCATTTATCATCTCAAGGGAAAAGCATCAATGTGGTGGGATCAATTTGTGCAGGTACAAATGTAATACCCCAAGGATGTGCCCTAGCTATATTATGAATTATAATCATGTTTATGAGTTATAATAATGTTTTGTAGGCTAGAGAGTCAAGTATTGATAAGTTGGTGGGCTTATGTGTTTATTAGGCCAGAGAGCCTAAGTGTTATAGGCCAGGAGCCTATTTTTGTATATGTAGTTATGCAGAACATTAATAAAGATTAAACATCACTGCGTGCACACCGAACAAGAAGAAAGAGTGATGGGGGACTAATCTTCCACAAGGTGGGTAAGGGAAAGAGGGCTGAAAGGTTGGAAAGAGGGGCTAATCTTAGGGGCTTAAGTACTTGGGAATAATAATTTATTATTATTTCAAAGTGGTGTGAATGGTATACTTTTATCCTAAGTTCCTGGAAAATGGAATGCATACTTGATGGAGTGCATGCAACTTCATGGGCGACATGTGTCGTTCCATGCACATGCAATTTAACTCAAGAATTGAGTCATGATGGGGGTTCGTTCTCCATTCGAGAATCCATTTTCTATCATGTTGTGCACCTGCATTTGATCTCTTCATACCCTCACACATCTATGAAACTAGAAAATTGTAATCTTTTCTTGAGAAGCCGATGTATCTACCGTCTGAACCATTTAAGTCTATGTTTGACCTCTATGTTGATTCCTTGTCACGCACACTGAAACCGGTGGAAAACCCATGGATTGAGCCGTGTTATCTGTGTATCCTATGAGCCCAGCCTATCCACCCTTGTATATCCAAGTCTGTACCTAAACTGCCTTTCGGTTGTTGCCTTATGTTTTTCCTGAGTGGAATTGTGTTGTTGTTATCCTCACCTTGCGGGAATTAGGCTAGAACTGGTTGAAGAATCGGGTTGTCAGGCATGTCGTTGAAGAGGCGGGTTGTCAAGCCTGTGATAATCTCTCTCCAAGTTAGAGAGACTACTAGGAAGTGGTTTTCTCCTAGAGAGAGTCCATCAGCAACTACAGAGCTCTGAGGATTCCTGATCCGACTTGTTGTCGAGACCCAGAGAGGGAGGTGAAACACCGATGGACTATGCTTGTGAAGGTGTATACCCCTGGGTTGAACATGCATGTTGGGAATGAGAGTCCGTGAGTAGTGGGCATAAGAAGACTCCTAGAGAGAATCCTTTCAGTTGCTCTGTGCAATTTTCTTGTAACCTCAACCTAGTCTAGGATTCCCTTTCCTTGGGTGGATCTTAGTCCTAGCTTGGGGGTGACCCACTACTGAGTATGATGAGTAGTGTGGTCTAAGGCTGGGAGGTTCGTGGAAGGTTTTCACGTAGTTTGTGGAGTTACTACAGTTTCAAAGATAAGTATCATTATGTGTTTAATTTCAATTAAAATGCATGTTTGTGATGCTTGTAATATTATCATGTATTATGTTGCAAGTGGAATTATTGTTAATTCTAATTAATTATGTATGTTAGTGGTAATTATGTGTTTACTTTGCGTTAATTAATTTAACTTCATTTAAATGCATACATTATAAGTGTTATTCTGTGTATTAGCATTTATCGACAGTGGGGTTGATGGTCGGGGACGTTACAATATGGTATCAGAGCCCATTGTTTCAACACTAAGCCTGGATGGGCCAGATAAGTGGTCTTTGGACCTAAGGTTTCGAGTGGAAATGGTGTTCGGAGGAACCAATTTCAAACCTTAGAATGTTTTTGAGTGCCAAGGGGTTACTTGTTCATGTTATAAATCTCGAGAGGAGTAGCAGTAGAATAAAACCATAGCTGACATGGTATTTGACCATAGAGAGAAAGCGCTCAACACTTGTGGTGTTGGATCCATAGGATCTGTTTGGGAAAAACAAAATTCCTTTACGACCGTCAGATATGGAAAAGGTGCAGGAGAGTTATCCTGGAAGCCTTTCAGAGTTTAGCAGTCGGGAGAAGTGGAATGCACCAAGGCATAAACTTCCGAAGGAGATATACACTGTAGATCATAGGAAAAGAACCTGACCATTAGATCTGTGTCCAGGAAGGCAGAGGAAAATAACTTTAGAGGATTTCTAGTGTGGAGTGGGACAAACTCCTGAAGTCTCGAAGTAGATCGCAATCGTCTGTTGTGAAGGACACATGTCAAGAGATAGTGTACTTTGAGTGGAATTACTTCAAGAGGAGGCAAGTGCTGTGAGTTTGAAACTCCCGAAGCCTGAAGTGTCGAAGTCGCTCATAGTCATTGATCGTGAAGGAGGACATGCATCGGTAGATCATGAAATCTGGGAGAAAGCGCTCTGGGAAAAACGAGTGTAGAGGAGTTAAAACTCCCAAAGCCCGAAGAACCGAAGTGGTGATTCATGATGACATCACCTATAGGTGACGTCAAAACATGAGATGTGTGCCACATGTCAGTGGGCTTAGAAATTGTGGAAGATTGAGATGGCATTTGGAATGTGATGAGTTTCACCCATTTGAATGGGCCACGTATCAGTCGTTAGTATTATGCCATGTAGCATCATGTGTGAGAAGGGTTAGTAGGGGCCGAAGTTACATAACATAGTTAAATGTCGGAAGACCCACAATGGAATTGATCATGATACATCAAGATAAATGACCAAGAGACATTGGGAGGACCCAAGTTGCATGGAAGATAATTCTCCAAGGCGGTCCCACAATCCAAACTTTGGTTTCACTAAGGGTTTACGTGTCAGCATCAGAAGAAGTATGGGATAAAGGAGGGTTACTCCAAACCACCATTGCATGCCTCCGAAATTGGGAAAAATTTAAGTGATGTAACATAATAACATCACCTAAGGTGACGTGGGAGTATTCAGAGATTAATGGTTTAGCATGTGTGGATGTGAAATATTTCGAAGTCGTGAAGTCCCAGAACTCAAATGCTTGAATTTCCACAGCGAAGTGTCAGCTGTAGGATTCTGGGTAGATGTGGACCCTTGATCCACCCTACTCCGTGAGTCCGGTAACTCAGAACTATGAGTGACTGTTGTGTTATGCTTGGAAATATTCTGAAGTCGAAGGCCGAAGGCCCAAGTGCATGCTTATTGATCTAGAGCTTGGTCATGACCCATGGTTGCATGAGTTGGGGATCTGAGAGAAAGGTGCTAGTGCCCAAAAAAATAGCAGATCAAAGCTCCGAAAGAAGAAATCTGTGGGGATTCTTGAGTGAACAAGAATCATAGAGAATGAAAACTGAACGTTTTATTGAATCAAATTTGTTTATGAATTTTGTGGGATTTGTTAAGGAATGATGACCTGAAAAATTCCAGTTGTTTGCACATTGTGTTGCAAAAGATTAATGAGTGCCAGAACCAAATAGATTTTCCACTGAGTGCAAAGAAATGGAGGAGACACATAATGCTTCCAGTTCAAAGAACAAAGCTAAAGGGATGGATGTTCATTTGGAAATTAATGGGTCGAACTCCAATGGGCATGGAGAAGAGATATATAAGGAAGGGTATATGATGAAAATCATTGAATGATTGTAGAAAGATGCCCAAACTCACCAAGAAGATAGCAGAAATCTCATGGAAGCAAGGAACAATAGGGAGAATTCAACTTAAAGTTGGTGAAGATTCTGGAGAGAGTAGAAAAGAAGTTGGACAATGAGAGAGACTCGAAAAAAATAGGGAGTCACCAGACTTCTGAGGGAAGAAGATCAAGAAGTGTTGGTAGCAACATCATCACTCCCAAAGTTACTCCAAGAGGATGGCACACAATAGTTAAAGCCCATCTCCTACCAGAAAGCACAAGAGATCTGGATTGGATGAACTAAAGGGAAAAATGAACAAGATTAAGCCTCCTACTTTTGATGGAGAACACAAGAAAGAGGAAGATGTTGAAACATGGTTTCTTGGCATGAGGAAATATTTCCAACTATAGAATTATTCCTCTCATGCAGAAGGAATAATTTTGATGTATCAACTCAAAGGAAAAGCATCCATGTGGTGGGATCAACTTGTGTAGGTGCAACACATTAGAGAGAAAGATGTCACTTGGAAATAATTTAAGAGATATTTGGAGAAGAAATACTTGACTAAAAGATATTATGATAGAAATATGAAAGAGTTGTTTGAACTCAATATGGGCATCATGACCATTGATGAATACAAATGAAACTTTTTGGAGTTCCTGAAGTATGTTTCATTCATCAAAGATGAGACTATGAATATTCAAAGGTATCTGAGTGGATTGCCACCTTCCATTGGGGACAAGATTTAGTATGATGACCCAAAAACTATGGAATAAATGATAAGAAGAGACAAATACTTATATGAGCAACAAAGATAGAATCTTACTTTCTGGAAGGCTTGGGAAGACAAAAAGAAATTCAAGATGGATCAGAGGAAGAAGGGAACTAAGCCACCCTTTTTTCAGGAAAAGTCCTCAAGGACAACCTTCTTATTTAGAGACCAGGAAGGCTAAAGTGGGTGGGAAGATGTCAAGACAACCACCTATGGAATGTTGGGGTTGTAAAGGAAACCATAGGTACGGAGATTTCCCCCAAAGAAATGACAGAGTGAGAACTATCCATAATGTTCAGCAGGATGAAATAGTGGAGGACATGGGCAGTAGAATGCCAAGGATCTACACAACCCTGGACAAGAAGAAAGCTAAATATCAGTTGCACATGATTGAAGTGGAAGGTATGATCAATAACCACCCCTTCACTATTTTAATTGATTCAAGGGCTAGCCATAGTTATGTAGATCCTAGAGTGGTGGAAAGTTTGTAATTTTTGAGAAACAAACATGAAAAGTCTTGGTTAGTGCAGCTGGCTACAAGAACCAAGAGAAAAGTCACTAAGTTAGTTAAGTCTTGTCCAGTGGACATGAATGGACTTAGCACAAAGGCTGAATTGAATGTTTTTCCTTTAGGTTCTTATGACTGTCTAATTGGGATGGATTGGTTGGACCAGCACCATGCCATCTTGGACTGTCGTAACAAGGCATTCACTTACCTAGATGAGGAAGGAAATTGGAGAATGATCCAAGGAACTCCTAGAGTTGTTGCTATTAGAGAAATCTCAACAATGCAGCTGAAGAAGTGCTACAGGAAAGGATATCAATTATTTGCAGCCCATGTGGAGGAAGCATCCAAGGATGAGGTCTCAAAGATTGGAGATCATGAGGTACTAAAGGATTTTGAAGATGTATTTCAGGAGGTACCTGGACTACCCCCGAAGAGAGATATTGACTTATCTGTAAACCTGATGCCTGGAGCATCTTGAGTGTCAAAATCTCCTTACAGAATGAGTACGCCAGAGCTGAAAGAGCTGCAATTGTAGCTTGAAGAGATTTTGAAGAAGGGGTATATACGCCCAAGTGTGTCACCTTGGGGTGCCCCTATCCTATTCATGAAGAATAAAGATGGGACATTGAGATTGTGTATCGATTTCAGATAATTGAACAAAGTAATTGTAAAGAAAAAATATCCTTTGTCGAGGATTGATGACCTCTTCGATCAATTGAATGATGCAAAGATATTTTCGAAGATAGACCTCAGGTTGGGATATCACCAAGTAAGGATAAAGGATGAATACAAGAGCTAGACTGCATTTAGAACAAGGTATGGTCATTATGAGTTCACAATGGTGTCATTTGAATTGTCGAACACAACCGTTTTTTTATGTGCCTGATGAATGGTGTATTCAGGGACTATCTGGACAAGTTTGTCATAGTATTTTTGTATGACATCTTGGTTTATTCCAAGTTAGAGGAATAAAATGAACAACATCTGAGGATGGTGTTGCAAGTGCTAAGAGAGCACCAACTGTATGCCAAGTTGAGAAAATACTCATTTTATAAAAAACAAATCCATTACTTGGGGCATATTATTTCGAAGGATGCGATAGCTGTAGATCCTGAGAAGATTGAGGCCATCAGAGAATAGTGAGCACCAAAGAACGTGACGGAAGTTAGATCCTTTATGGGTCTAGCTGGTTATTACAAAAGTTTTATCGTAGGGTTCTCAAGGATAGATCACCCTATCACTTCCTTGCAAAGTAAGGATAAGAAATTTCAGTGGACAGAAGAATTTGAGAAAAGCTTCCAACAATTGAAGCAACTGTTAACTAGTGCTCCAATCCTGGAGATTGTAGATCCAAATGTGGATTTCATGGTTTGTATCAATGCATGCAAAGAAGGATTGGGAGGAGTCCTCAGTTAGAATGGTTTCATAATTTGTTATGAATCCAGAAAGTTGAAAGAGCATGAAACGAACTATGCAACTCATGATTTAGAGTTGGAAGCCATCATTCATACTCTAAAGAAATGGAGGCATTACCTCATGGGAAGGAGGTTCAAACTAAGAATAGACCATAGTGGTTTGAAATATTTGTTTGATCGACTAACTTTGAATGTTAGGCAGATTAGGTGGTTGGAGCTTCTCTGTTAGTATGATTTTGATATCAACCATATCAAAGGGAAGGAGAATAAAGTGGTTGATGCAACAAGAAGGAGAGTACACGAATTACATGCTACAACCATTAGAATGTATCAAACTGATATTAAAAGAATAATTTTGGAAGTTGCAAATGCAGATTTGCAGTACAAAGATTTGGTAGCAAAACTACAACAAGGTGAGATGCCACAGAAAGTGGAAAATTATAAATTGGAAAATGATAGAACACTTATGTACAAGAACAAAATTTATGTACCTAATGTCAAGGACTTAAAACTTAAGATTTTGAATGAAATGCATAATGTTCCTTATGAAGGGAACCATGGATATTAGAAAACTATGGCAACAGTCAAGATCCATTACTTTTATGAGGGAAATAACACGATTGCATGATATTCCCAAGACAATTGTGTTTGATAGGGACCCAAAATTTACCTCCAAGTTCTAGAAGGGTTTGTTCAAAGGATTCAGAATGAATCTAAACTTCAGCACAACCTATCATCCTGAGTCTGATGGGCAGACTAAGAGGGTGAACAGAGTAATAGAAGACAAACCATCGAAATGGGAAGACTACCTACATTCGGTAGAATTCACCTACAAAAATGGGTATCAAGCATTGTTGAAGATGAGCCCATTTGAAGCACTTTATGGCAGAAAGTGAAATACTCCAGTAAGTTGGGATAATCCAACAGATAGGGTAGTAGTTGGGCCAGAGTTTCTCAAGGAAATGGAGGAGAAAATGATGAAAATTAAGTAGAATTTAAAGGTTGCCCAAGACAGGAAGAAAAGTTATGCTGATAAAAACAACACCCATAGAGATTTTAAAGTGGGTGATCATGTTTTCCTGAAAGTAAAATCCAATAGATGTTTCCTGAAGATGGGAAACTCCACCAAGTTAGCAGCCATATTTTGTGGTCCATTTGAAATCCCAGAAAGGATTGGGTCAGTTGCATATATGATTTCATGACCTGCATCCATGACTGTACATAATTTGTTTCATGTTTCATTTCTTAAGAAATATATACATGATGCTAATCATGTAATCGATTGGAATGTGATTCAGGTGGAGAAAGATGGTGTCTTGCAAGTGCATCCTATGTGCATATTGGACCAAAAAAGAAAACAACTCTGGAATCAATCCATAAGACTTGTAAAGGTCCAGTGGACCTGGTACGGTCCTAATGATGCGACATGGGAGCATGAAGATGTTATGCAGGCAGAATACCCACATCTTTTTGAATATTTTAAAAATATTTTGATGTTGTGTAAAGAGTTTCATTAAGGACAGTGAAAAAATAAGGGGAGGGGATTGTAATACCCTAAGGACAAGCCCCGGTTATATTATGAATTGTAATCATGTTTATGAATTGTATTCATGGATTTTAGGCTGCTGAACTGAGTATTGATAAGTTGGTGGGATTATGTGTTTATTAGGATGGAGAGCCTAAGTGTTATAGGCTAGGATCCTGTTTTTGTATATGTAATTATGTAGAACATTAATAAAGATTAAACATCACTATGTGCAGACCGACCACGAAGAAAGAGTGATGGGGGATTAAGCTTCCTCAAGGTGGGTAAGGGAAAGGGGGATGAAAGGTTAGAAAGAGGGGCTAATCTTAGGGGCTTAAGTCCTTGGGAATAATAATTTATTATTATTCCAAAGTGGTGTGAATGGTATACTTTTATCCTAAGTTCCTGTAAAAGGGAGCACATACTTGATCGAGTGCATGCAGTTTCATGGGAGACATGTGTCGGCCCATGCAGATGCAATTTAACCAAAGAATTGAGTCGTGATGGGGGTTCATTCTCCATTCGAGCATCCACTATCTTTCCTAATGTATGTTTGCGTTTGATCTCTACATACCCTCATGCAGCTCTGAAACCAGAAAATCGTAATGTTTTCCTGAGAAGTCGACATATCCACCATTTGAACCGTTTGAGTTTGTGTTTGACCTCTTCATTGATACCTTGTCATGCACCCTAAAACCAATGTAAAACCCATGGATTGAGTCATGTCACCTACGTATCCTATGAGCCCATCCTATCTGCCCTTGCAGAGCCAAGTCCATACCCGAACTATCTTTAGGTTGTTTCCTTATTTTTTGCTTGAGTGGAATTGTGTTGTTGTTATCCTCACCTTGCGAGAATTGGGTTGAAACTGGTTGAAGAAGCGGTTTGTCAGGCCTGTGGTTGAAGAGGCAGGTTGTCAAGCCTATGAGCATCTCTCTCCAAGTGAGAGAGTCTGCTGGGAAGTGGTTTTCTCTTAGAGAGAGTCCAGCACCAGCTACGGAGCTCTGAAAATTCATGATCCAGCCTATTGCCGAGACCCAGAGAGGGAGGTGAAGCATCGATGGACTATGCTTGTGAAGGTGTATAATCCTGGGTGGAATAGGCATGTGGGAAATGAGATTCTAGGAGTAGTGGGCGTAAGAAGGATCCTAGAGAGAATCCTTCTGGTTTCTCTGTGGAGTTTTTCTATAACCTCAACCTAATCTAGGATTCCCTTGCCTTGGGTGGACCCTAGTCCCAGCTCAAGGGTGACCCACTGCTAAGCGTGATGAGAAAAGTGGTCTAAGGTTGGTAGGTTCATGTAAGGTTTGAATGTAGTTGGTGGAGTTACTACAGTTTCAAAGATAAGTATCATTATGTGTTTAATTTCAATTAAAATGCATGTTTGTGATTCTTGTAATATTATCATGTATTTCATTGCAAGTGGAATTATTGTTAATTCTAACGAATTATGTATGTTAGAAGTAATTATGTGTTTACTCTATGCTAATTCATTTAACTTCATTTAAATTCATACTTTTTAAGTGTTATTTCGTGTAGTAGCATTGCCTAAAAATGGGGTCAATGGTCGGGGATGTTACAACAACACATTGATGAGAATATGGTCACATGGAGGGATTTCAAGAGGTATTTCTAAAATAAATACTTGACTAAGAGATATTATGATAAGAAAATGAAAGAGTTCTTTGAACTCAATCTTGGGAATATGACCATAGATGAATATGAAAGGAGGTTTTTAGAGTTGTTAAAGTATGTTTCTTTCATCAAGGACAAGCAACTTAAGATTAAGAGGTATTTGAATGGTATGCCATCATTTATCAATGATAATATATTGTATGATGATCCCAAGAAACTAGAGGAAACTTTATTAAGAGATAAATTCATTTATGATCAGTTTAAAGGAAGAGAAACATACCAAAAATCTTGGGAAGACAAAAATAAAAGCAATATGGAAAAGAGGAAGAAGGAAAATAAGCCACCATTCCTTAGAAATAATACTAAGATATAGATAGCTTATAAAGGACCTAGAATGTACAAAACATTTGGGAAATACCAAGGCATCCACCTATCCAATGTTTGGGTTGTAAGGGAGATCATGTGTACCGATATTTCCCTCATAGAGGTGAAAAACTGAGGATTGTTCACAATGTGCAACAAGATGATTTATTGGGGTACATAGGAATAAATGTACCTAGGATCCACACATCCTTGGATAATAAGAGTGCTAAGTTCGAGTCACATATGGTTTAAGTGAAAGTTAATATCAACAACTAAACCATTGTTATTTTAATCGATTCAGGAACTAGTCATAGTTGTATAGATCCTAAGATGGTGGAAATATTTAAATTGCCAAAAATCAAGCTTGGAACACCTTGGTTGGTGTAGGTGGCTATAGGAGATAAAAGAAAAATTAAAGAGGTGGTTAAGGCATGTCTAATGGACATGAATGGATTGAGCACTAGGGTAGGTTTGAACACCATACCTTTAGGTTCCTATGACTACCTAATTGGTATGGATTTCTTGGAACAACATCATGTTGTCCTAGATTTTTATAATAAGGCATTTACTTTCTTGGAAGAGAAAGGGAATTTAATGACAGTACAAGGAATTCCTAGGGAAGTAACCCTCAGAGAAATTTCAGCCTTGTAGTTGAAGAAGAGTTACAGGAAAGGGTGTCAAATATTTGCAGCACATATGGACGAGATACCTAAAGATAAGGTACCAAATATTGAATATTATGCAGTCCTAAAAGAGTTTGAAGATGTATTCAAGGAAATATGAGGATTGCCACCCAAGATATATATTGACTTCTCCATCAATCTGGTGTTGGGAAAACCTCCAATATCTAAGATCCCTTACAGGATGAGTACAACAGAGCTAAATAAATTGCAAATGAAATTGGAATAACTTCTCAAAAATGGGTACATATTCCCAACTGTGTCACATTGGTGTTCCCTAGTATTATTTGTGAAGAAAAAGGATGGAACTTTGAGACTTTGCATAGACTTCAGGAAATCGAACAAGGTAATTTTGAAGAACAAGTATCATTTTCCTTACAATAGATGACCTCTTTGATCAGCTCAAAGATGAAAAAATATTATCCAATATTGATCTTAGGTAAAGCTATCATTAAGTAAGAGTTAGATAAGAAGACATCAGAAATACTTCCTTTAGAACAAGTTATGGCCATTATGAGTTCACAGTGGTTCCATTTTGGTTGTTAAATGTACAATCTTTCTTCATGTATCTCATGAATGGTATATTCAGAAATTACTTGGATAAGTTCGTCATTGTCTTCTTGGATGATATTTTGATATATTCTAAGTTCAAATAAGAGCATGAAAAACACTCAAGAATGGTATTACAGGTATTGTGGGAGCATCAGTTGTATTCCAAATTGAGCAAGTTCTCATTCTACCAAAAGAAAATTCATTATTTGGGACATATCATTTCAGAAGAAGGGATAATAGTGGACCTAGAAAAGATAAGGTCCATTGAAGGACAATGAACTCCAAGGAATTTCTCGGTGGTGAGGTCATTCATTGGCCTTGTGGGTTATTATAGGGGATTTATTGAAGAATTCTCAAATATTGCACACCTAGTAATTTCCTTGTAAAAGGAAGGTGTGAAGTTTGAGTGGACATTGGATTGTGAAAGGAGTTTCCAACACTTGAAGAAATTATTAACAAGTGTTCCAATACTAAGGATTGTTGATCCAAATGATAATTTCATTGTATGCGTAGATGCATGTAAAGAGGGATTGTGTGGAGTCCTTAGTCAAAATGGGTATGTAGTGGGCTATGAATCAAGGAAGTTGAAGGAGAATGAAAGGCACTATGTCACTCATGATTTGACATTGGAAGCGATAGTGCATGCCTTGAAGATGTGGAGGAAATACCTCATGGGAAAAATATTTGAGTTGAGGACACACCATAGTCATCTGAAATACTTGTTTGGGCAACCAACTCTAAATGCAAGGAAAAGAAGGTGGTTATATTTCCTCAATGAATATGATTTTGATATAAAACATATTGAAGGTAAAGAGAACAAGGTGCTTGATCAACTTAGTAGGAGGGTGCATGAGATTCATGCTACCACCATTAGCATGTACCAATCATATTTGAAAGATATGATTCTAGAGGCTGAAAAATCATCTTATAAATACATGGAGGTAAATGAAAAACTTCAGAAAGGTATATTATAGTAGAAAGATGAAGACTATAAGTTGGAAAATGATGAAACTATCATGTATAGGGGTAGAATTTATGTGCCAAATTACCGGGAATTGAATAATCTGATATTGGGAAAAATGCATAATGTTCCTTATGTTGGACACCCAGGTTACCAAAAAACTATTGCATCTGTCAAAATCCAATACTACTAGTTGGGAATGAAGAAAGAGGTTGTTGATTTTATTTCCAAGTGTTTGGAAAGTCAAAAGGTCAAGGCTGAGAATAGACACCCAGCTGGTCTGATACAACCCTTACCCATTCTTGAGTGGAAATGGGAAGTTGTAACAATAGATTTCATCACCAAGTTGCTCAGAACAACCAAGACACATGATTCTACCATGGTGGTGGTGGAAAAGCTTACTAAATCTTCCCACATTATTCAAGTAAATCTCACTCAGAAGGAAATAAACATTGTTGATATTTATAATAATGATGGAAATTGATCGATTGCATGGTATACCCAAGACCATTGTGAATGACAGAGACCCAAAATTTACCTCAAATTTTTGTAAAGGGTTTGGAACCAATATGAGCTTTAGCACATCCTATCATCCAGAGTCAGATGGGAAACAAAGAGATTAAATCAAGTGATTGAAGATATGTTGAGGATGTATGTGGTGGATAAACCATCCAAATGGGAGGATTACTTGCAGTTGGTGGAATTTTTTTATAACAATGGGTATCAAGCATCCTTAAAAATGATCCAATTTGAATATCTATATGGAAAAAAGTGCAACACACTGGTAAGTTGGGACAACTCAACAAATAGAGATGTGGTTGGGTCATAATTACTCAGGGAAATGGAAGAGAAAATGATGAAAAATAAATAAAAAATTAAATGATTCTTATGACATGCAGAAGAGCTATGTTGATAGAGACAGAACCCACAAATAATTTAAAGTGGGTGACCATGTGTTCTTAAAAGTAAAGGCCAAGAGAGCTTCCCTAAGATTGGGAAACTTTTCAAAGTTGGAAGCTCATTATTGTGGTCCATTTGAAATCATAAAATGGATTGAGCATGTAGCATACATGCTTTATCTACCTGCATCAATGTGTATTCATAATGTATTCCATGTATCATTGCTTAAAAAGTATGTACCTGATGCTAATCATGTCATTGATTGGAATGTGATTCAAGTGGACTAGGAAGGCGACTTTCAAGTGAATCTGGTGTGGATATTGGACCAAAAGATCAAGAAGCTATAGAATTGATCCATAGGGATAGTAAAGGTCCAATGCACCTGGTACGGTCCTAAGAATTCAACTTGGGAGAATTAAGAGGCTATGCGGGTAGAGTATCCACATCTTTTTGAAAACTATTACATTTTTTATTATATATGTGTATATGATACACCGAGGAAAATTCATAAATAAGGGGGAGGGGCATTTAATACCCCTAGTCTGAACCCCAATTGTACATGTAAATGTAAATGAACATATAGGATGGTGAGCTAGGATATTTTGGGCCATGGTGCCTGTGTGGTTATTAGGTCAGAGATCATAGATGATAAATGATATTGAGCCATTTTTTATAATATGTAAACACTCATATTATTAATAAAGTACATCACTACTGCAGACCCATCCAAAAATGAGTATGGGGGGATAAACTCAACTAGAAAGGAAAAGGGGGGGATAAGAGTCTAGGAAAGGTGTTAAGATAGGGGGATTAATCCCAATGGAATATTATTTTAGTATTCCTTAAAGCTAAAGTAATGGATATGAATATATCCTAAGTTCTAAAGGAGGGACAAGGGATTCCCTTGGTTACCAAGTGTCTTAAAAGACACATGCATATATATTTTGGGACATAGTGAAAATGGGGAGATTATTCATTATTCCTGGATGGAGGAAGTTGTGAATCATACCCAACGATACTAGACTGTAACGAGGATCCTGTACATGTACTATTTATATCAGGAGATGAATAGAAGAAGCAGGTTGTCATCCCCATAGGACTGAAGAAGTGGGTTGTCAGGCCCGTGAGGAGTTTCTATACACATGAAACTACTAAGAATTGTTCCTTGGAAAACTGGGAAATAGCTACAGGGCTCTTAGACTTCCTATACGGCCTGTTGTTGAAGACCCATAAGGTAAGTGGGGAAACTGAGGGACTGTTGAGTAGAGAAGGGGCACACTTCCTGATGTTCGACATGGATGTGGAGAATTAAATATTGTAGGATATTTGCATCAATTGGGAACCTTGTACTGATAAATTATGTTTCTTATCACACTTTAGACTAGCTTAGTATTCCCTTTTCCCTAGTAGAGTTTAGCCCCAGCTCGAGGGTGACCCACTATAAAGATTATGAGTACTGTGGTCTAAGGCTGGGAGGAACGTGGAATTTCTTCATGTAGTTGGTTTTTATTTCCTGATATAAGTGTCATTCATGTACTTATTTCAATTACTGTGTGTGTGTGTGTGTGCAAATATGATTTTTTTTCATGGAATTCTATGTTGTTAAATTCTATATACGAATTGTTATTGTTTCATGCATGTTGTTATTATTTCCACTTAACTCTCTTCATATGCATATTTTATTATTTAATTCAATGGTATCATAGATCAATTTTTTTTTTTAAGTGGCATAACCCAGTTGGAGGTTGGGTATGTTACAAAGTGATATCATAGCTGATAAAGATAGAATATTTTGTGTGACATGACCCAACTCGGTGGTTGGGTACGTTACAAAGTGGTATCAGAGCTCAAATGGTTTTTAAGTGACATGGCCTAGTTGGTGGCTGGGTATGTTACGAGTGGACTCACAGACTCGAGGGTGTGTTTTATCTTTCCTTTTATTATAACATCATTCTTCCCCAACACTTAACTTATTTCCTCTATCGTAGATTCATGGTATCGTAGACTTGCATTTGGTGCCATTACATCTCTCACAAGTCCTCCGATAAACCTCAACAATTAACCATTTCATAGCCACTTCATCTATTATGAACTATGAGACTCAGAGACTCGTAGACTCAGAAAATTTCATTTTCATTCCCAACTATCACTCTGACTCTCCACCATGACGTGTCCCATTCTTTCAAATTTATCGAGTCACATTTAATGACATTCTTACAGAATTAGTTTCTAAATTTATTTATGTAAAGGTCATTAATTAATGATGTTTATGTCTAGGAAATTCACATTTATTTCAATTTAACGCTTTCATCCAAATAAATCTAACTTAAGGGTCATTTTACTGTGTTAAGTAGTATTACAAAGAATTTTTCCAACCTAAAGACACCCATGAGAAAACAATATTTATGTGAGGATACCTTGAACCTATTCACCAGAGAAGACCAAAACTACCATTGGTATAGGTCACATTGGTACTATTCAAAATTGTTGGATAAAGAAAACAATTAATTTTGGACATCATGGATAACTCTTGTCGGTTGCATCCTTGAGGTTTTTGAATGCAAAGATATCATCACCTAGTGCATCGATAAACTTGTCGAGAATAAAATAACTATACCATTGCAAATAAAATGCTTTGTTTCACTAGCACCTTCAATGTTTAAGAAGATGCTAAGATTGTCAGATCTAAACATCGTCTACAAAGGGGAAGAAGCCAAGAATTTTTTGAAAAGAAAAAATAATGGAATAGAACTACTACACGAATATCTACAATATTTGGCCTCAATGTTAAAAGACTTATCTAGGATTAAGGTTGGTTATTTAAAAGACCCATATAAATAAATTGTTTGGTTATTCACTCAAATTACTGGTCAGGATTATACAACAAATATTTCCCTATTGGTATTGTATATATTGCATTTCATTGTTCATGAGAATGCAATCTTTGTCTCAATGAGGATTATCTCAAATGAAGTTACTATGAAGCTAATAATGTTCAAGACTGAGAGGAAATTTTATAGGAAATCTTATTTGGCATTCACCATTACTTACTATCACATTTTTAAAGTATTAATCATTTCTAAAAGGGTAAAATTAAAGGTGGACATTGTAACCATGTGGTACCAATCTCTATGTAGGCAAAAGGTTGGCCATAATTTCTATGCAGTATATAATAATTTCATATTTGATTTTAAAAAATTATTATTTCAAGAAGATACTTCCTATCTCTCATTGGAAGCATAAAAATTTAAGAACAGAAAAGGAGTTCTTGAAAAAATGGATGATTATCATATCATCATGCTTTTTTATTTTCACGAAAAACCAATATTTCTTCCATATTATGTGTCTGATAAATTGTTTTTCATAGAAGTGGAAAAACAATATAGATCCTGGTTTCACACCTTTTAGGAGAAAAGAAAAAAGTAGTTCAAATCTATGCTATGTGATTCAGGATCATCGTAAGCAGCCAAGCAAGGGTGGAGGCAAAGGACAGCTGGAAATCTCAACACGCATTTTTCACATTTTGAAATGTTTCGAAATTTTAAGGGAGCAGATATTAATGTAATAGTTAGGAAGATAGCATACTTGCATTTATATCTGGGAGGCTATAAATAGATCTTGAGCGATTGATCTCATCTATAAAACATTAAGGCATTTATGCATAGTTAATGAAAGTAGGTAGATTTAAATGATAGATTAGACAGTTTTAGAGAATAGGAGGGAAAACGGATATAGACACCCTCACCTTTGTATCATTAGTATTTGTATCATATTCATTAGAGAAGAAGAGAGTTGTAGTAGAAAGTTGAGATCAAGAACTCATGTACAGGAGATTTGAATTAATATATGAAGCCTTAATTCAGATTCATGGTGTTATGATGTTTTTTGTTTGTACATGTTGAATGGCTTGCTTACAGTTGTTTTATGCTCTCTGTTATGCATTTTATTTAGTATTGTGAATGTATGATTTCATGTTGAATGTTTGAAGTCTGAGAGAGAGAGAGAGAGAATGAGTTTCAATTGTTTCTCTTCCCGAGTGAGAGAAGTTCCTACAAGGAGTGCAGTGAAAGCGTTTGCAAGGTGTGCATTGACAATGTTCATAGTTTATCTATGAAAGCTCAGGAGGGATACCATTGTTCTCATTTCAGCAGAAGTGCAGGTGAAGCACAAAATCCATGCAAGGTGTGTGTACGCTGGTTGAAAGCTTAGAACTTATCAACCAAGGAGAGATTTGAAGGACTGCTATTGTAGAAGGTGCACAGAGTCGAGAGATCGAATACTTAGAAGTATTTGAAGGATTTTCGCAAGGAGAGAGTGCAGGAGTCTTTTTGGAGACTCGAATTTGTGAAGAAAGCTTAGGAGGGTTAGCACCTTTGAAGTAATCAAAGGGAGGTGAAGTGAAGTTTCTTTGCAGGAGGATAAGTTTCAGCAAAGAACATTATTTTATTTCGCAGAGGTTTGAGAGGAAGAAATTGAACGGTCGGAATTCTCCGTGGAGAGTACCGAAGACCCGAGAGCCATTAGATCTTGCAGAGGAGAAAGGGGAGTTAAAGAGAGTGCTTTTCTAATTATAAGCTCAGGAGAAGTAGGGATGATAGATTCAATCCAATGAGGTCCGTCGGATCTCTCGTGAACTCTCATTTCGAAGTTCAGAGCTTTGAAGGGGAAAAGGAATAGTGCAGGAGTTGCAAAGTGGTGAAGAGCCGAGAAATCGTGTGAATGCATGGCACATTTGTCAGGTGGGGACTACAAGGCAGATAGTTGGTGTGTACTCGTGCATCGAGGGGTCAACTGTAGTTACGCTATCACATCTCAGGATTTCACAAAGGGGAAGCACAAAGGGTCTACACTCCAACTCATGAGATTGCGAGTTGCGAAAGGTGTGAAAAGGGAAGTCAAACCATCGCTGACTACTGCGTCTCAGGGTTTCGTAGAAGAGGAGCATGAGTGCTCAACACCCGAACTTGTGAACTTCCGAGTTGCAAGAGACATCTATGTAAAGACCAGATCGTGGTCGTATAGGAGATTAAGGCTTGCGCCTGGGTTTAATCTACAGAGGGTGAGTTTTATAAAGGACCCATGGATACACCATGAGTGTATGAGATATTTCCCAAGGGGGAAATCAAAGAGTCGATTAGAATTTAAGGGAAGATTTAGATTGATCCTGCGTGGACCTTGATCCAAGGGTTCAGGGGTTTGCACCAGTTGTGGTATCAGAGCTTGATTTTGTCTGTACATTTCAGGTAGAGTAAGTTAGAGGAAAAGGAGTACTCTGATACACACCAGTTGTGGTATCAGAGCACAAAAAAGGCTCTTTGATTTCTATAGCAGAGGAAAGGAGAACATTTCTCAGCCATGCTGCGGAGAAGAAGAGACAGACCAATGCCTGATCCAGCAGTGGAAAGAGAAATGCATGAACTACGTGCCAGGCTTGATGACATGGAGACAACACAGAGGCGCACAGTCGACGCTGGAGATATCAATGAGGCTAATAGTGAAAATGAAGCTGGACATGAAGGAGAAGAATTTGCAGTTGAAGATGCTGCAAACAAACGCCTATTCAGGGATGTTGCTAGGATAGGTACCAGGGAAAAAATGGAGATTCCAGTATATGAGGGAAACCTGGATGTTGAAGAGCTTCTAGATTGGATTAGAGCTCTGGATAAATACTTCGACTATGAGGATGTCAAGGAATATAGGAAAGTCAAACATGATGTCACTAGACTTAAAGGGCATGCAACATTATGGTGGGATGAACTGCAAGCTGATAGACACTGCAAAGGCAAGAAAAAAATCAAGAGTTGGGATAGAATGGTTACAAAGATGAAAGCCAAATTCATACCAAAGGATTATCAAATTACTCTATTTCGGAGGATGCAGAATTTGAGACAGAAGCTGATGTCAGTGAAGGAATACACTGAAGAATTATACAAGATAAACATCAGAGCAGGTCATCGGGAAAGCGATGATGAAAAAGTTTCTAGGTAAATGAATGGTCTGGGATGTGACATCCAAGATGAGATGAGCATGATGATCATTTAGAATGTGGAATATGTTTATTATATGGCTCTAAAATCTGAAGAAAAGATGAGCCGAAAGCAAGGTCAAAGAGGCCGAGGTAGAAGTCAAGCTAGAGGCAAAACAATGGCCCAAGATAGAACTGAGAGACCTCAAGAAGAGGGGAAGAAACCTGAAACTCAGCATGAGAGAGGAGGAAGCTCACAGAGAGGGCAGTACATTGATAGAAACACTTTTCCTCGACCTAGAGGAAGAGGAAGAGGCAAAGGAGGTGAAGTGAAATTCTTTGTCTGCAGGAAAAATGACCATAAATATTATGAGTGTCTAGATAGGAAGAAAGAATATGGTGAGAGTCACATTGCCGAAGCACAAAGACAAAATGTTGAGGTAGAAGATGCTAAGGGCAGAAGATCCTTAATGATGAAGAAAGTTCTCTTAACGCCAAAGAAGGAGGCAGAGAACCCAGCCCAAAGGAACAGACTGTTTCGGACTTCTTGCAAGACAAAAGACAAGGTATGCAAAGTTATTGTGGATAGCGGTAGCATACACAATCTTGTATCTATAGAGATGGTAGAAAATCTAGAGTTGGAGACTATCGTACATCCAAGCCCATACAGAGTTTCATGGCTACAAAAAGGACATCAGGTAAATGTCACTAAACAATGCTTAGTTGAATTTAAAATAGGAGTATATAAGGATGAAAT
>SNQJ01S0089959.1:0-23134 GCA_010110895.2 Picea sitchensis | reverse complement strand
TCTGAACAACATGCTGACAACCCCTCGTCAACTAGTCATGATACAGTTGGGAAGAAGAAAAGTAGAGTCAAGTTCCCATGTATGTTATGAAAAGGGAGTCATCTCACTCACCTTTGTCCTCATATGGACGAAGCCTCAAAATTACTGGAAGACATGGTTGTTTCACAGCCTCAACTTCCAGTTGCATGTCGTAAGATTTCTCTCAACCCTCCAATAGTTGATGAAATGATCACTCTGGTTCCTTCACCGGTCAATCCAGTTGATCATGTCATCAATCTGATCACATCCTTAGTTGAACCAGTGGACAAAGTGGTTGATTCGATACCATCCTTGGTCAATCCCACTCTCCCCTTAGAGAGTGAAACCCAAGCGGTCAATCCGTTTCCACCTATCGATCCCATTCTCCCCTTGGAGAATGAAACTCAAGTGGTTGATCTGATCTCTCCATCGGTCGATCTGATCTCTCCCTCTAGAGAGTAAACCTGATACTGCCCATGTTTTTCTCGTTGATACAGACTCTATCATGTCAGGGGGTATTCCTCCTCCCATGAAACTCCCTCCAAGTAATGAGGCCATCCGTTTTGATTGGGGTGTGCTAACTGGACCTCGTCTTCCCTCTCACATTCCTTTCTAGATTATAGTATAGGTTTATGGTCAAGACATTCCTCAGACAGTGATAGATGAAGGCTCGTCTGTTAGTATTTTGTCCTCTTTTGCTTTTCAAGCTTTGGGTTGTCCTCCACTTGCGCTGGTTATGAAGAATCTGTTATATTTTAACAGAAGAACTAGTCAACCTTTAAGGACCCTTCCTCAATTTCCTGTAACTCTGGGAGGGAAAACTGTCTTTATCGATGTCATGGTAGTCCAAGACCCCTTGGATTTTTCTTTACTCCTTGGGAGAGATTATGTCTATGCCATGAAAGTTATTGTGTCTACTCTTTTTTGTGTGATATCTTTCCCTCACGATGGACGAGTTGTGACTGTTGATCAACTTTCATTCATTGACCCCACCTGGATTGCCTCCCTAAATGGTTCTTGTATGCAGACAGTATCACCCCTGCCATAGATCAATTATGTCGCGTTGTCACCCATGGCTTCAACTTCTGATGACTTAGATCCAATAGTTGACATGGTGATCTCTTCAATAGGGTTGTTAGAGTCTGATCTCTTTACTCCTGTCACAACCCTCAACATGATGTCCTTCCAGAGTGTGTTTCTTCCTTCCAGTGAACACCTCTTGGAAGTCATGACCGAGTTTTGTCCCTTGAAATGGTGTCATTCTGGAGCATTGTCCTCTTGGAATCCATGATCAATAAGAGAGACTTCCGAGGATATTTTTTTCGTCTCTAAGGCAACCTCGTTAAAAAATGAAACAGAGGTCTTTCAGCATGGTTTTTTGATTTCAAGATCGTTAAAAAATGAAACCACTTCTGAGGATAGTTTTTCTTCTCTGTGGCAACCTCATTAAAAAATGAAATAGTGTTTACGAGCATAGTTCTTGTTTCTATGTCAAGCTCGTTAAAAAATGAAATAGTTTTCCCCCTCTCTATTTGAGTCAAGTCCTTCATCTAGTATTTGAAGCTTAATTTCATTCTCCTTTGCAGTTGGATGAAACGAATCTTGGGGGGCATTTTCTTCAGCCTCTGGACTTCATGTTGAAGTAGAGCCACTAGTTTCTTAAGCTCGGGGCTAAGTACCAACCATGCGTTGGGAAGTTGAAAGCATGATTTCCTCTGGTTCAAGCTTGTGTGAAAATGAAACCAGGTCCAAGCACATTTTTGTTTAGTTTTTAAGATTGTGTAAAAAATTAAAATCTATTCAAAGCATTGTTTTGTTTTGTTTTAAAGCTTGTGTAAAAATGAAAACAATCCTGAGCTTAGTCTTTGTTCTTTCTCATGCTCGTAAATACATGAGAATAAGTTACCGAGCTTAGTCTTTGTTCTTTCTCATGCTCATAAATCAATGAGAATGTAACCGAGTATACTTTTATCACTTTTTCATACTCGTAAAGGTTATACGAAAAAGGAACCCCCCTGGAGTCCTCTTTAAGCTCTTTTTAGACTCTCTAAACATGAAAAGATTGTCGAGCGATCTTGTTCTTTTCACGCTCATTAAAGTATTTGAATAAAATGTTTGTTGAGCGATAGTTTATCTCTTTTTCGGTCTCATCAGACTACTTTACGAAAAAGGAACTAAGAGAGTTCTCTTTAAGTGTTTTTTAGACTCTATAAACATGAAAAACCCCAGAGTTTTCTTTATTTGGACTCATAAAACAAACATTGAAAGGCCCATATGGGACCAAACCACTCCTTCCTAGGGTTCGTTAAACATACTCCGAGGGACTTGTCCAAAGGATGAGCTTACATTACAAGAATATGGTATCCTCCTCAAGTTTGCGTAAAAATAAAGAGGTACTCACCATAAATGGTGGGGGAAAAATTGGGAAAGAATTGTGTCCAAACTTGTATTCCATGAAAGAGTCACTTTTGAACATGACACCCTTTCACTCTCTTTGTGTCTAGGTTGGAAAATCCACTTGTCTCCTGATCATACTCCTTTATAAGATTACAAATCAGTCTATGATCCCTTTTTTTGAGTCAGTGTTTCCAAGACAATTGTCTTGTCGTCAATATGTTCAAAAAGATGTCCAACCTGAAAAGCCTTCTATTGTATCGGCCATTTCTGCAGTCTTTAAGCCTTCTATTGCATCAGCCATCCCCGAGTCAGTCCTAAATCACTTGTTTCTCTGATCAACATCAAATCTTGTTACCTGTTTCGTGTCATTGATGTGGGATACATTAAGGCCCACCTGTGACGAGTATTTTCCTATTGACTTCAACTCATTATCTAGGAATTAGACTTAGAAACCAATTGGTACCTTGGAACTTGCATGTCTCAATGGAAGGTTTCCTCACTTTCGACAATGGGGTTTCATTATTGACCCCTGATCGGGAGATTTCACCGAGTTTTCGACTTCGGCTCATTTATTCACATTCATTGGATTGTACTAGTGTACCTTGGGAGTCATTGACATTAATGGTGATTTCCCTCGCACTTGTTAATGGTTTCATCAATGACCGGTAATCAAGTGGTTTCTACCATGTTCGACTTCGACTCATGTATTCGCATGGTTAGATTCGTACTATAGAGTGGTGGAGATGAAGACCCTGGATCTTTTCTGACAGATTAAGGTTGCATTGGAGTATATTCAATGTACTTTTGCATAGATCCACATTATATGCCTAGTGGCTATGTTCAAATTTGAGTCTTTAGCACATAGATCCACAACGTATTTTTGGTGTCTATGTTCAGATTTGAGTCATATCGGCATGGATCCATAGTGTATGTTTGGTGGCCATGACTTGTCTTACTCGAGATGGATCTTCGCATGTCGGCATTTATGCTTTGAGTCATTTGTATTCTGAGTATGGGAATGCCTACCTTAGTGATGATATATTATTGTACTGTATTTCCTTGTTTGTTGGCAGGTTTCCGACTGATTGTTCCTTGTTCCCTACAGACACTCGAAAAAGTATTTTAGCTATCACTCTGTTCTAACTTCATACTTTGGTGGGCTCTCTATTACACATTATTTTCGTCATCCCTATGACCGTTAATGATGTAAACCTATCTATTGCCTTCAGAGGGGTCAGTGGCCTGACTTTCTGAAGATTGAAGGGAGAAGAACTTTTCCCGAGAAAAGAAGTTGCATTTTCCTGTGTAAAAACCTTATAAAAAAGGAAGTTCGCAGGCTGCCTATGTATTAGGGTGTGAGAATGCCTGATTCTCCTAGGCTACATCTTATCTAGGGTGAAAACAGTTCACAGGTTGCACTATAAGTACGGTGCGAGAATTCTTACACGTGGGAAAAATGAGCGTTTTCTCGAATCTTCTAGAAGGAGAAACTTCCATGGTGAGGTGGCATCCGAATGGTTTGGATCTTAATCACTTTCATGATTTAGTGGGATCATCCTAACCTCCTCACCTTATCCTCTTCAACTTATAGAAGGAGAGGAGATCTCATGGAGAAGGGGTTCTTGAGTTTTGGTTAGCTTGGATCTTTTGGGATTTGTCTTGGAATTATTAGCTTGGTTAGAGTGGCTTTGAGATTTTATTTGTCAAGATAGATTATGAGTAGCTATCAGATCTATGCTCTCAGAATTCTTGGAGTGAAAGTGTGTGGGGAATGAAGGACAGTTGGAAGGGACCTTACGACACCAAGGCCATAGTTGTAATCTCTCTTTCACATTTAATATGATACAATAATATGATTATTTCCTATAAAGCTTCTTGTGTTTTATTGTATGATTCCTTGATCATATACATAGGTTTATATTGAGTTTATGCTATTGCTATCACTTTGGTTGGTTACGTTCCTTTGTAGTTTCATCATTGTATGAGCATTAGAACGGATCTAGGATGGCGTTGGCAAGAGGAAGTGACATTTAAACGGTATGTTACCCATCCCTCTTTAGTTAATAAATTCCATATCTAAACTTAAGGAAATCGTCATGTTCTGGTGTGTTTTGTTCTAGATCTAGGTGGATCTAGGGAGATTAGTTAGTGTCCGCACCTACCGATTAGTCCGATAACAAAATGCACCTAGTACTTTCATGAGATTGATGAATGAATTCTTGAGGGAGTTGATCGGGAAATTCGTTATCGTATATCTTGACGATATATTAATTTTCAGTAAAACAAAAGTAGAACACTTGAAGCATTTAGCTACAGTGATGAGGAGATTACAGCAAGAGAAATTGCTAATAAATATGAAGAAATCATCATTTATCAGGACAAAACTCATTTATTTGGGTTTTGTTATCTCTGCAAATGAGTTGAAGATGGATCCAGATAAGGTAGAAGCAATTATGAATTGTCCATCACCGAAAAGTGTGTTTGAAGTTCGAAGCTTCCATGGTTTATCTAGTTTCTACAGGAAATTCATCCGAAATTTCAGTGGGATTGGTGCACCAATGATGGATAGGGTGAAGAAAAGACACAAATCTTTTCGTTGGACAGAGGAAGCAGAGAAGGGTTTCAACCTACTGAAGAACAAGATCATAGAGCAACCAATTTTTGTTTTTCCATACTTTAGCAAGACATTTCAGGTCAAGTGTGACACGAGTGGGTTTGCAATTGGATCGGTCTTGAGCCAAGATGACAGGTCGGTCGCATATTTCAGTGAGAAATTGAATGAAGTGAAGATTAAATACTGGACATATGACAAGGAATTTTATGTTGTCATACAAGTGCTGTAGAAATGGAGACACTATTTGGTTCCTAAAGAGTTTGTTTTGTACAACGATAATCATTCTTTACAATTTGTGACTCAACATGACAAGTTGAACCAAAAGCATTCTAAATGGGTTGAATACATGAATAATTTTACTTTTGCAACTAAGCATATTTCTGGAAATGCTAAAAAAGTTCTTGATGCTTTGAGCAGGAAATGTTTGCTTATGTAGGAATTTAGAGTCAAAACTTTGGGTTTTGATAACCTCAAAGAAATGTACAAGGATGACCCAGATTTTAAAGAATTGTATGAAGCATCTGAGAATCCAGTTCTCAGGGACAGAAGCTAATGGACCAAATACATGATCCAATATGGATTATTATTCAGGGGAAATCAATTATGTATTCCAAAATGTCCCATGAGGGAGAATCTACTGAAAGAAAAACACAGTGAAGGATTGGCCAAACATTTCGATCATGAAAAGACGTTCTCAAAGTTTAATGGCTCATATTTTTGGCCAGGAATGAGGACAAATGTTAAGGGATTTGTGGACAGATGAAAAATTTGTCAGCACACTAAAGGAAAAAGGCAGAACACAGGGTTATATCAGCCATTACCCATACCAGAAAGGCTGTGGGATGCAGTGAGCATAGATTTTGTATTGGGAATGCCAAGGACACAAAGAGGATGTGATTCAATCTTTGTGGTGGTAGACAAGTTTTAAAAGATGGCACATTTCATACCATGCTAGAAAACCAGTGACGCAATTCATATTGCGAACCTGTTTTTCAAGGAAGTCGTCGGAATTCACGGCTTACTAAGGAGTATCATTTTTGATCGGGATACCAAGTTTGTTGGACATTTCTGGAGGACTTTATGGAAGAATATGGGGGAAAGTTTTTCATTTAGCTCATCTTATCATCCTCAGACGGATGGGCAGAGAGAAGTTGTGAACAGAAGCTTGGGAGATTTGTTGAGGAGCCTAGTGACTAAACACTATGGTCAATGGGATCACATTTTTCCACAGGTGAAATTTGCTTATAATGATTCGATCAATAGAAGCATAGGGCAGAGTCCATTCCAAATTGTATATGGAATGCAGCCAAGGGGAGTTTATGAATTGAAATATTTAGAACAAGTTGAATTCAAGAGTAATAGTGCAAAGCACTTTGCAGAAGCAATGAAGGAGCTTCACAGCCAAGTCAAGGAGCAGTTGTGGAATTCAAGCCAAGAATATAAGCATAGAGCAGATCAACACAGGCGAGAACTTCAATTTGAAGTTGGTGATTTGATTCTTGCACATCTGAGGAAGGAAAGGTTCCCAAGAGGAACATATAATAAACTAAAGATGAAAAAGATTGGATCATGCAGAGTCATGAAGAAATTTGGGCCAAACACATATGAGATTGAATTACCCGATGGGTTTGGAATTTCACCGATATTCAATGTTGCGGATTTGTACCCTTACAGAGATGAAGAATCGGTACTAGAGAATGAATAGACAAAAGTTCAGTGGACCAAACAAATGCCTATAGATGAAAAGCCACAGATGGAAAGTATAATTGACAAGAGAGTAAAAAAAAAGACCAGAAGAAAAGAGTATTTTGAATACTTGGTCAAGTGGAAGGGACATCCAGTTGAAGATGCCAGCTGGGAAGATGAAGCAGAAATTCAGAAGCATGGACAGATCGTGCAAGAGCTCATGAACAGGAGTTCATGAAAATTTTCAAGCAAGGGAGTATGATGCAGGAGCATCGTAAGTAACCAAGCGAGTGTGGAGGTGAAGGACAGCTAGAAAGTGCAACATGCATTTTTCATGTTTTGAAATGTTTCGAAAGTTTAAGGGAGCGGATATTAATGTAATAGTTAGGAAGATAGTGTACTTGCATTTATATCTAGGAGGCTATAAACAGATCTTGATCAATTGCTCTCATCTATAAAACATTAAGTCATTTATGCATAGTTAATGAAAGTAGGTAGATTTAAATGATATAATATATAGTTTTAGAGAATAGGAGGGAAAACAGATATAGACACCCTCACCTTTGTATCATTAGTAGTTGTATCATATTCATTAGAGAAGAAGAGAGCTGTAGCAGAGAGTTGAGAAGAAGAACTCATTTACAAGAGCTTTGAATTAATATATGAAGCTTTAATTCAGATTCATGGTGTTATGATGTTTTCTGTTTGTACATGTTGAATACCCTGCTTAGAGTTGTTTTATTCTCTCTATTATGCATTTTCTTTAGTACTGTGAATGTATGATTTCATGTTGAATGTTTGAAGTATGAGAGAGAGAGAGAGAGAGAATGAGTTTCAATTGTTTCTCTTCCTCAGTGAGAGAAGTTTCTGCAAGGAGTGCAGTGAAAGCGTCTGCAAGGTGTGCATTGACAAGGTTCAGATTTTATCTCTGAAAGCTCAGGAGGGATACCATTGTTCTCATTTCAGTAGAAGTGTAGGTGAAGCACAGAAGCTATGCAAGGTGTGCACAAGATGGTTGAAATCTTATAAATTATCAACCAAGGAGAGAGTTGAAGGATTGTTGTTGTAGAAGGTGCACAGAGTCGAGAGATCGAATACTTAGAAGTATTTGAAGGATTGCCACAAGGAGTGCGTGCAGGAGTCTTTTTGGAGACTCAAGTTTGCAAAGAAATCTCAGGAAGTTTAGCACCTTTGAAGTACTCAAAGGGAGGTGACGTGAAGTTGCTTTGTAGGAGGATAAGTTCCAGTGAAGAACATTAGTTTATTTCGCAGAGGTCTAGGAGGAAGAAATTGAAGGGTTGAAATTCTCCGTGGAGAAGTACCAAACACCCGAGAGACGTTAGATCTTGCAGAGGAGCAAGGGTAGTTAAAGCAAGTGATTTTCTAATTATAATCTCAAGAGAAGTAGGACCGATAGATTCAATCCAACGAGGGCCGTCAGATCTCCCGTGAACTTAAATTTCAGAGTTCAGAGCTTTGAAGGGGCAGAGGAATAGTGCAGTAGTTGCAAAGTGGCAAAAAGCTGAGAACTCATGTGAATGTGTGGCACATTTTTCAGGTGGGGACTACAAGGTAGACAGCTGGCATGTACTCGCACTTCAAGGGGTCAACTGTAGTTACCCTATCGCATCTCAGGATTTCGCAAAGGGGAAGCACAAAGGGTCTACACTCCAAATCACGATATTGCGAGTTACGAAAGGTGCGAAAAGGGAAGTCAAACCATCGCTGACTACCGCGTCTCAAGGTTTCGTAGAAGAGGAGCACGAGAGCTCATTGCCTAAACTTAAAAACTTTCAAGTTGCGAGAGACGTCTATGTAAAGACCAGATCATGGTCATATAGGAGAGTAAGGCTCATGCCTGGGTTTAGTATACATAGAGAGAGTTTTATAAACGACCTGTGGATACACTATGAGTGTATGAGATATTTCCCGAGGGGGAAATCAAGGAGTCAATTAGACTCTAAGGGAATATTTAGATCGATCCTACGTGGACCTCGATCCAAGGGTTCGGGGGTATGCATCACTATGGAAGGTTGGTTAAATTCTCATAAGAGGAATTGATAAGATTGACGAATATGCTTCTTATTTCGACCATTTCAACATGAGCTATGCAAAGGAGATCAAGGGGTTTGACCCTAATCACCTTTTTTACAATCATATATTTTTATTTGGACTCATCCCCTCCCTCATAAACACTCTTATATATGGATAAGAAGAGGGTCATAGTCATGACCCTAATGTTCAAGAATTTGGTAGAAATCCTAGTGATATAGAGACTATCATAAGCACCACAGCATCCCATAAGGAGAGAGGGAAAACCTCCAATGAAAATAGTGCTCAATCATCTATTGTTTTTCAAAGAATTGTTCTGCCCAAGGTAAACCCTCAGCACATAATGACCACCAAAGAAAAATCCAGAACAATAATTCAGGGGATGACAAAGAGAAAAACCCTCCTAAGGGGAATTTAGAAAATCCCCACAAATTAAAGGTCAAAAGAAAAAGAACTAATTCTCAACAAGGGGGAGGATAAATACATGCAAATGAACCTAATATGTTGCTATATGACATGTAACGAGATGTGGATATAAAGAATATCGACTTCCCAGATGAAGAAGAGCCTGTTGCAGAAAATGCACCGCATATTTCTACACTTGTTGTCCAAGATGAGATTTTTTCTGATGAAGAAACATTTGTTGTTTAGAATGCCTGATTTGACACATATTCTAAGAAACATATTTTTTATATGAACTCAAAGAGTAAGAGAGGAAAAACACGTTTTTCCATTGATACTCAGAACATGTTACCATCAAAGTTATCCTCCATTCACAATTTCAAAGGGGATGCACTGGACTTTTTAATTGTTAATATGGAGGAGGAAAATGCACAACTAAAATAAATAATCAATTAATTAGAAGAAAATATTATGCCCCCACCCATTTTGTCCACTCTAGTTGCAATGTTTCATCCTAATAATATTTTTCAGGAAGCCCCGTGATCAAGTTGAAGAGTCAATGGAATTTCAAATTTGATTATTTTGATTAGACATTTTGTCGAGGAAGATATTAAGAAAATCATGTCATTGATTTTAGAGTTATGAGATATGAAAAAATATTTTCCTCTATTATCCTGAGAGTGCATAACACTAAGGAATATTTGGGTGAATATATAAAAATGATGAAGGTTTTTATGTTGATGGAATTCCAATGTATTCAAAAAAGGTCTTAACAATGACAGACCAGATGAGAAAATAAGAAGATCTTCCCTCCGAGATCCGTATCAAACAATTAAAGGCATGTTGGATTGAAAGAATCAATGTTTTAAAAGTATTGTTAATGCAATTAGATGATGTATCACGAAAGAGGACATAAGCATATTTAAATATTATTGAATTGAATATTTTTGGCACCACCATTGAAGTCTCAGACCCAAAATTTATTTCAAATTCAACGCTTATGACTCTACAACAATTTAATAAAGAAATTGAAGGACTGAAGAAAGCATCAGTTGCAATGTTTGACACTATGGTTGAATTAACACATGAGGATATCGTTAGTTGTCTTGTTGAGTATACCAATAAAAATGAAGAGATTGAAAATACTTTAAAACATTTATCTATTGACTATAGAGAAGTTGAACAGGAGTTGTTTAACATTAAACTGAAACAAAAATTCATCGTTGCCATGTTAAGGGACTATATTAAAAAAGGGTTAAATAACTTTATTGCCAAGATTTCCAAAATATCGGCAGAATCAGTTACAATTGGCCCTTTAACTACCACAAACAAGAGTAAAAAAGACCTAGCAACAAACAAGTAAAGGGGATATATTCCGTCATAGTAAGTCCATGGTGATCACATGTTTATTCCCTTATCAGTTTTTCATCAAATTCTTCTTCTTCTTTAACTACAAAAGTATAACCCAATCTAGTTAAACTTCCTCTTTGTATTATTTTCATATTTTTTTGTTCAAGATATTGTCATGCTCCTCTTTATACTTCATACTTTCTTATACATGTTTTCTTTATGGTCCATGGGAGCCCTAATCCTAGTCCATTGGAAAAACGCCTAAATTTCATGCACTATAATAGACATTATTATTTTTGAGAAATCCTAGAGAACTAATTCGGGATCAATTTTGACTATAATTTATAATTCCAAGTATTGAGTATAAAGTATTTTGAACTGGTCTATCATAATATTCTTTTGAGATCTATAAGTATTACTCTTTAAAGGTTCTCTCATGCAATGGACCATCTTATTTTATTTTGAATGTGATCATAATCTTTATTTCTCCTATGATATATGTGAGGACATTTTTATTTTATGTAATGTGTGATGTTTGATGTTCTTGGTCTACTTCTAAGGAATTCTCCTTTACAAATATTCTTTTACTTTTCAACATTTTGATTTATCTTGAGCATAAAAGATTGGACTGTATTATGTGATATGATCCTATATTATTCTTGATTTGAAATTACAAAGAATTTCTTAATCCTAAAATGAGTACCACCTCTTTAAAAATGCAGGAGGATTCATATCCTTTTGAGGTTTTCATTTCGGCCTTGATAGATTCAAGCGTCAACATTTTTGGCGACCATACTGGGAACAAACTTGAATATTTAAAGTTGGTTTTAGACCATAAAATTATATGACTTTGCCTCAAGCTAACCATCCCTAGTTAGAAATCAGATTGAACAACCAACAAAGTAGTGATTACAAACCCAAATCAGAGTCAAAATACATCAACGATGAAATTAAGAATAAAAGTTCCACCTTTCTTCATTTCAATAGAGAGTCATGAAATTGTGCTCCAGAAATGTCTGGTAGGTTTTGGTGTGACAAACAACATCATGCCTTTGGCGGTGATGGAGTCACTTGTCATGAGATGCACCAAGTATTATGAAATAGGAGAGAGAATATATGCAATTGATTCCAGGAAAGTACCAACCTATAGATAAATTTAGGATATGTATGACTAGATTACTGTCTCACCTGATATCGTTATAGTTTTCACTATTTTGGTGGTGGAATTACCTCCATCATACATAGTTGTCCTTGAAAGAGACTGTTTTTCCATGATTGGTGGCTATATAATGAATGAAGAAAGTTGTATGATGTTTCTTGACAAAGATGGAGAAATGATAAAGGTTCCTCGTGAACCCAAGAAACCATTTTATTTCAAAAAGAAGGATAATGAATTTATGGAAGATTATATAGATGTCTGCATTGGGAACTATGTCATCCTAGATATGGATAAAATTGAGGGAATAAATAAGGAATATAATTACTTCGCCATGTTTTGGAGAATGTCATTCGATGGAGTTTGTTCAAGCTCATGGAGTGGAGTTGGGATTGTACTCAAAATACCTAAGAAGGTCGTATACCCACATGCCATCAGACTTGAGTTCCCTTGTACAAATAATGAAGCAGGATATGAATCCCTAATTCAAGGGATGATATTGGAACTGGAAATGAATATTGAACATTTTATTGTGACCGAGGACTCATAGTTGGTAATAAATATGATCACTCATAAATATAAGATTTAAAAAGAAAGGATCAAGTTATATTTCAAAAGAGTGAATGAATTAATGGAGGCCTTTAGTTCCTTCAATATATATTTTATTCCAAGGGTTAAAAAAAAAAAAAAAAGATTCTTTAACGTTGGACGCTTCATTTTCAAACCTAGATGACATCAAAAGTGAGTCATATTTTCAAGTGAAAAGATTTTTTCAACCCTCAGTGCCAGATAACCAAGATTATCTCCAAGTGTTTGAGAATGATGAATACTTAAAAGATTTTTTGGCAAATGAAAATGATGTTGAAGATAATAATATTACTCTTGTTCCAAAAAATTGTGTCCAATCTGAGTCTATTTTCACAAGAGATGATCATAGAAAAAGTCTCGAGGAAGAAGTATTAGTCTGGAAAGTACAAGAAATGAAGAAAGACAATATTGGAACTAATAGTTCCCCGAAGTATAAAAATTTTGGAGTTGATTGTACATCTAAAGAACTTGATCAATATACCACCCTTTTCAAAGAATATTTTGATGTTTTTGCTTGGAGTTATGATGACCTGAAATCCTATGATAAATCAATATTTCAACATATTAGTCCATTAAGAGAAGGATAAAATCCCTTTAAGAATAAAATAAGATTGATAAACCCAAAATCAAAACCATTGGTGAAGATTGATTTGGAGAAACTAAATAAAGTTTGAATAATATATCCCATCAGAAATTCTGAATGGCTCTCAAACCCAGTGGTTGTAAGGAAAAAGACCAGGGAAATTTGAATGTGTGTGGATTTTAGAGATGTCAATAAATAAAGTGTAAAAGAAAATTATCATCTTCTTAACATGGAATTATTTCTTCAACAAGTTACTCGGTCTGATTATATTTCCATGTTAGATGAATTTTCTGGATACAATACATTTTTAGTTGTAGAGGAAGACAAACCTAAGATGACTTTCATAACACCTTGGGAGAAGTATGTGTACACTTGGATGCCATTTGGTTTGAAAAATGTTGGAGCTACTTTCCAAAGGGATATGGACCACACATTTGAAGGTTTGATAGGAACATTTATGGAGGATTACCAGGGTGATCTAATGATCCATTCAAAGGGAAGAAAAGAACATATCCATCATCTGAGACAAGTGTTTGAAATATGTAGATTGTATGGGGTTTCTATGAATCCGAATAAATGTTTGTTTGTTGTAGATGAAGGAAATTTGTTGGGAAATATTATCTGTAAATAAGGAATTTATATTGATCCAGATAGGGTCAGGGTTATTAATGAACTCAATCTTCTGTTATCTAAGAAGGGAATGCAATCAATTTTTCGAAAGATACATTTTGTGCAGAAGTTTGTTCCTGATTATGTGAGCATAGTTGATCTGAAAATAGTGGGTTGACTTGTTATGCTATGCAAGCACCCTCTACTTCATTAAAATAAAGCTTTACAGGACCTTGCTCCATGTGTTAAAATATGCAAGATGAATTATGTGTCAAGTTTATGCATCTTCTTTTAAATGTTCATGTGTGAGGAAATGTCCTTTTAAATGGTTAAATATGTACTTTAAATAAATACACAGCAACACAACTTGCAAAAAATAAACCATCAAACACTCACAACAAGAACAACATGATAAAGGAGTTCACCCCTGTCTGGGCTACATCTCCTTGAGCCTCCTTCAATGGACTTGGCTCTCTGGGATTAATTTTTCAAAGATTCTTTTACAGGCTACTGCTCAACTCCATTGGAAATTTTGACTGTACCATTGGGTTCAGAATACATAAAAACCCCAAAAATGACTAATAGAACTCTGAAAATGGATCATGGTTCATCTAGGCATGACCTCTTCTACATGTGGACTTAAGCTTCCCTGAGCTTCTCTTTGGCAAAAACACTTGTAAAAGTCCTCAAATGGATCTAAAACCTATCCCAAAGTGTTCAGAGCATAATAATTAGTCAAAAATGATTATTCAATCACAGAAAATAAACATGGGCTCATCTGAGCATGACCTCAAACAATGAGGGCTTCAAGCTCCCTGGAGCTCTCTGAAACTTCAATGGTTAAAAAACTGCAAAAGAAGTCTTCAAATGGCTTTGAAAACAATGCCAATGGATTCAGATTGTCCAAAAACCCCTAGCTGGGCATTTACGACACTTCATTTGGCCAAAAAATGAAGAAGATATGCCTCCTGCCATTTTCTTCCTTCAAGCTTGTTGTCTCTGGTTAGCCAAACCACACCTTTGGGCGTTCTAACCAAGAAAACGCTCCAAATTCATGCTAAAACATAGCACATGCGCATAACCACAAAACAGTTCAAACTGTAGGACGATTAGGGCGCGCCCAGCCCCTAACCGCTAAGGCCATGGTCATGTGGTCCTCCATACAACCACGTAATATCGCAAAAGGGCTCTGTTTATAAGGGCAAATGAAATAATGACAAATGGCAGCATGTGTTGAAACTGTTCCAAACAAACCAAAATCCCGCACGCGCAAAGTTGTGGACGGTCATATGGATATATGCATGCGACCGAGGGCTTTGTCATTTCTTTAAAACCATCGGATACATGCGTTCACATGGTCTCCATGTAGCAAGGGTCATATGGTAACAATAATACGACCACGAGCTGGGGCTAAGCCCCAACCCAACCCCCCGCCGAAATGTCAACCATTCAAACTTAAATAATTTTTAAAACATATAGTTAACAAGAAACAATGCATGGCGTGTTGGTAGGGTGGCCATTTCCAAACCTTTGCATGGTGGGGAGGTTCGGGGTTCGAATCCCACAGACTCCATAAAATTTTGAACTAACAACCAATTACAATGGTGCCACGTGGCAGCCCAAGATTGGGCCACGTGGCACCACACCATTTGCCTAATAAATGCCACATGTCACAATTTGATTCGACCACATCTACCAATGAGAGAAGGCCATGTCACCATCTGCCACCTTAGTGTACGGATGGGCCACGTCATCGTATAGACTGTATAGTCAGCGTCCCTTTTTTTACCTGTTTGACGATTCAAACAGATCGTTATATCTCTCTCATCCAATGTCTGTTTGAACCCAAACAAGTTGCGTTGGGTTTTTGATGATGAGGGCTACGCACTCGTTCATTTTGAGGCAATTCTGAGAACTTTGATTTTTGAGCTAAATTTTGACCCCTGGTCCAAATTTTGATCACACCTTCCCACTGAAAGGATTTTAGACCCACAAAATCTTATGATGATCTGTCTGAGATTCAATACTCTTCTTCTTTCAAGTTCTATCAACTGATTCTACTTGAAAAGTCTCTTTGACAATCACCTGGATACTTTGACATGCCTTGCAGTGCAACTGACTATGTCCTTCAACCACTGTTCTCTGGCTGTTGCTGACCCACTGTTCTCTTTGTGCTTGGAAGACTTCCAAAATTCCCACTGAGAATCAAGTCCCTCTTGCGAACTCTTTGACGTCAACACAATCAGCTCTCCAATGGCTGCAAAAACTTTCCTACGACATCTTGTCACAAGCCAAGAAAACCATCAATCTTGAAAACAAATTTATACAAGACTGAAAATGATGCCAACAAAGTCATTTTTCTCTTCAAGAAAATGGTCGCATATTGTAATTCATCAAGTACATGGTGTTTTCCTACATCTTGGTGTATTCAAAATTAACTTGCAACTCAACAAACACCATTGACTAAACACAAGTCGAAAAAACATGATCGACATAACATAGTCGTCAGACAATCATCGACACCAGTCGAGACTCATTTGAAACATATCAACCTTGCCAAAATGACAAGACAACAAACATGATACACAATCATGTTACAATCATGAATCATTCATGATGAACCATCACCAAGTTCACTTCTTACACATACACAAAAACACATGCATGTGCATGACTCTTCAACTCTCCTTCAAGTACTAACATAAGTACATAAACCAAAAACATGTGGGTACATAAGAGCTAAATATGAAAAATATATATGGTTGTAACAAGTGAACATCATACCCCACTTTTACATCCTCCTAGCGAAGTTATGCAACAACAAAAATGCCTTCAAACAAATTGCATTCACATGCAAACTTGCATCATACAAGTTATGATAAATTGTTGTAACTTGTCATACTCTCAACATAAATGCACACATAAGGCTGAAAAGTGCATTTATGAAAGAAAATGCAAGCCTTACGTGCTCTAGAAATCCAACCATTTCTTACCAAACCAACTCAACGGTGACTTTTTCTGCTGAAAATCTTCCTCTTGTGAATCATCTTGACACACATCGATGATGGAATATCCTCTTCCAGTCTTGCCAAACTCTTTATTCATCTGCTTCTTGTGCAGTGGATGAGTGGTTGGATGCAATGTCCAACATTGGTCAATGAGATGACCCCTCTTCTGACAATGAGCACAAATATTTTGCATCCTCTTTTCACGTTGTCTTTGCTTGTAAAGTTTCTTGAAAGTGGCCAATCTTTTCCAACATTTTGAAACATGATGGTTATATAAACCACAATATGTACATGGATTATTTCTTCCATTTTTACATACAAATTTATCATGCTTAACATAATCAAAAGCAACTGAATGATAAGCAGAATTATCCCTTGAACATTCACCTTTATCACCTCTTTGAGGAGGTGAATTTGAAGAGTTACAAGCTCTCATTTGAAGACCAACAATAGTGTTCTTGTCCTCATCGCTGTCACAACTCTTTTGTTTCACACATTTGCATTCATCTTGAACACCATTGCCACAACTCTTTTGTTTCACACACATTTTTGCATTCATCTTTGAACACGCCCCATGCTAGAGGGATTGAACTTCAACAAAAGTTCTTGAACTTACACCTTTATAGCCTTCTTTGAGGAGGTGAACTTAAAACAAAATTTGTTCTTGAACTTTTCCCTGTCTCCCCTAACTTTTGGATTTTCTCCATTCTTCATTCATATCCAAGACCACAATACTTAGCTCTCTTCAACAATAGTCTCAACAATGCCTTGTGTATGCTTCTTGACTAACCTTTACCTTTCATTGCCCATTTTGTCATAACTTGGACTTATCTCAGGATTTTCAAAAACACCAAAATATTTATCTTGAGAGGAATTAGAATATAAACTAATCACTACATACCCTGCTGTTCATGCATGTACTTGGTAAGGGTTTCTGGTCTCATGGAGTTGATTCTCCATCTCATGCAACTCTTCAAGAAGTCGGCCTTTCTCCTCCTTCATGGCTATCAACTACTCTTCAAGGGAAATGCTCTCCTTTATATCTTCACATCTCTTTCATCACATCTCTCATGGTTAGTAATTATTTTAACATATCTTTGTCAAATAAATTAGATAATGAAGATGTATTATAACTATCAATGTTTGAAGCTCCTCCATCCTTGCAAGATATCAAACTTCAACACAAACTTGCACAATAATAACAATAGCTAAATCTCAAGCTATCAAATGGAAAACACATGAGAAATTAGAACCATGCTCCCGATACCAATCTTTGATCCGAAAATAATGGGCTGACTTGTTATGCTATGCAATCACCTCTACTTCATTAAAATAAAATCCTTATTGTGACTTTGGTTCTCATGTGTTAAAATATGCAAGATGAATTATGTGTCAAGTTTATGCATCTTCTTTTAAATGTTCATGTGTGAGGAAATGTTCTTTTAAATGGTTAAATATGTACTTTAAATAAATACACAACAACACAACTTGCAACAAATAAACCATCAAATACTCACAACATGATAAAGGAGTTCACCCCTCTCTGGGCTACATCTCCTTGAGCCTCCTTCAATGGACTTGGCTCTCTAGGATTAATTTGTCAAAGATTCTTTTACAAGCCGCTTCTCAACTCCAATGGAAATTCTGACTATACCATTGGGTTCATAATACATAAAAACCCCAAAAATGACTAATAGAACTCTGAAAACGGATCATGGCTCATCTGGCCATGACCTCTTCTACATGTGGCCTTAAGCTTCCCTGAGCTTCTCTTTGGAAAAAACACCCGTAAAAGTCCTCAAATGGATCTGAAACCTATCCCAAAGTGTTCAGAGCATAATAATTAGTCAAAAATGATTATTCAATCACAGAAAACAAACATGGGCTCATCTGAGCATGACCTCAAACAATCAGGGCTTCAAGCTCCCTCGAGCTCTCTGAAACTTCAATGATTAAAAACTTGCAAAAGAAGTCTTCAAATGGCTTTGAAAACAGTGCCAATGTATTCAGAATGTCAAAAAACCCCTAGCTAGGCTTTTACGGCACCTCATTTGGCCAAAAAATGAAGAAGATAGGCCTCCTGCCATTTTCTTCCTTCAAGCTTGTTGTCTCTGGTTCGCCAAAACACACCTCTGGGCGTTCTAACCAAGAACATGCTCCAAATTCATGCTAAAACCTAGAACATGCGCATAACCACAAAACCGTTCAAACCATAGGACGTTTAGGGCACGCCCAGCCCCTAACTGCCAAGGCCATGGTCATGTTGTCCTCCATACGACCATGCGCTATCGCAAAAGGGCTTCGTTTATAAGGGCAAATGAAACAATGAAAAATGGCGACATGTGTTGAAACCGTTTCAAGCAAACCAAAATCCCGCACGTGTAAAGTTGTGGATGGTCATATGGATATATGCATGCAATCGGGGGCTTTGTCATTTGTTTAAAACCATTGGATACACACGCGCGCATGGTCTCCGTGTAGCAAGGGTCATATGGTAACAATAATACAACCACGGGTTGGGGCTAAGCCCCAGCCCGACCCCCCACGGAAATGTCAACCATTCAAACTTAAATAATTTTTAAAACATATAGTTAACAAGAAACAATGCATGGCACGTTGGTAGGGAAACCATTGCCAAAGCTTTGCACGGTGGGAAGGTCCTAGGTTTGAATCCCACGGACTCCATAAAATTTTGATCTAACAACCAATTACAACGGTGCCACCTCACAGCCCATGATTGGGCCACGTGGCACCACACCATTTTCCCAATAAATGCCACATGTCACAATTTGATTCGACCACATCTTCCAATGAGTGAAGGCCATGTCACCATCTGCCACCTCAGCGTACGGACGAGCCACGTCATCGTATGGACGGTACAGTCAGCATCCATTTTTTTACCTATTTGACTATTTGAACAGATCACTGTATCTCTCTCATCCAATGTCCGTTTGAACCCAAATGAGTTGCGTTGGGTTCATGACGACGAGGGCTACACACCCGTTCGTTTTGAGGCAATTCCGAGAACTTTGATTTTTGAACTAAATTTTGACCCCTAGTCCAGATTTTGATCAATAGTAAAATCAATTAATCTATTGTTGAAGAAAGATGAAAGGTTTGAATGGACTACATACACATAGGATTCCTTTAATAACGTTAAAATAACAATTACTACAACATCGATGCTCATCAGTTCAGATTCTCAAAGGGACTTTATCATGTATTATTTTTCTACAGAAAGTGTCGTGGCATCATTCCTTACCCAAAGAAATATTAAAGGTGAAGAGTTACCAATGATCTTTATGAGTAAGACTCTCCATGAATAGGAATTAAGATACTCATATTTGGAGAAGCAAGTCTTGTTTCTCGTGAAAGTAGTAGTGCATTTTAGGACCTATATTTTAAATTCTCATGTCATAGCATATGTTCCATCCTCCCCAGTAAATATGCTTTTGAACTAGCAACTAAGAGAATGGAAATGGGTGAATTGGTTGGAGAAAATACAAGAGTATGACATTGAAATCAAGCCTTTGAAAGTAGTAAGAGGGTAAGGATTGTGCAAACTGATTGCTCATAGCGATGACCTGAATGGAGTGATTTCGGTTTCAATTGGAAATCCTATATCTGGCTCGGAGTGGTACAAATATATTGTATTCTATTTAAAATATGGTCAATTTCCCACCAGGATGACTCCAAAGGAAAGAAGATATTTAAATATGAATTCAAGTGAGTATGTATTGATTTCTGAAATATTGTTGAGATGTGTATATTAATGGAAGGCCCAAGAACTGATACAATAGTTTCATGAAGGCATATGTGGAGGAAATTTTTCACCTATTGCTACTGCACACAAAATAATAAGAGTTGGATATTACTAGCCATCAATTTGAAAGGATTCATATGTGATGGTGAGAAGATGCCTTCTCTGTCAACAATTCTTAGGAAAGATGAAGAGATCTAAAATTAATTTGCAACCCATATCAATAGAATAACCATTCACACAATGGGGGTTGGATGTCATTGGTCCAATAAATCCAAAATCAAGTAAGGGGCACATGTATATTCTCACTTCTACAAACTATTTCACAAAATGGAGGGAAACAATGACAATGAAAAAGGTCGATTCTGATGAATTTATTAAATTTCTCAACGATAATATCTTTTCGAGATTTGGTGTTCCATAGAAATTTATTACAGACAATGGCTCAATTTTCATTGGATCAAAGTTCAGAAAATCTTGTGGAGAATATGGTATTGTGATGGGACAATAATTGAATTATCATCCACAAGGAAATATCCTTGTCGAGACTACAAATAAGACATTGACTCAAATCCTGAAGAATACTATTGATCGAAATCTTAAAAATTGGCATTTGAAGCTGACATACACTTTATGGGAAAGCATAATGATGCCAAAGAATAGAAATGGGATGTCTCCTTACATGTTGGTTTATGGAAAGGAAGAGAAGATGTGAATTATCCTTGAATTGAATGATTTGAATTATGTAGTCAACCTGGAAGACACTGAAGATACTCCTCCTTTGAAAATGATATTGAACCAATTGTTCATATTAGAAGAAGAAATAAGTGAGACTTTGAAGAAAATATTACAGAGGCAACAAAATTTTAAAAAATATTTTGATTAAAGTGCAACAATAAGGAATTTTCAAAAGGGTGAATTGGCGTTGCTCTAGAACAAAGAGAAAGAGAATTTGATGCAGACCCACGACCCTCGGGCCGAGATCCACTCAGGATCGTTCTAAATTCTCCTCGAGCCAAAGTAGCTCCTTTGTTTCCCTGCTGGGACCTCACGAATCCGATCCACAGGTCCTTTGTGAAAACCCGTCCTGCACAACTTAACACCAGGCACAAGCCTTACGTCTCCATGCGACCACAACCTAGCCTTAGCGCAAGTTCTTTCCGCAACTCGCAACTCGCGAGTTTATGAGTCGAAGACCCTTGACTCCTCTTTCTCCAAACGTCAATATCCGAGATGTGATATGGGTATGGCTCCTCCTCGCTAGTGCCTCTACAAGCGACCTTCGGCTAGGGCCTCAATCTAGCATCCCTCATAACTCACAACTTCACAAGTTGGAGTGTTGAGCCCTCGTGCTCCTCTTTTACGAATCCCCGAGACACGATGAGTCAACAATGGGTTGACTCCTTTCCAGGCGACATGTGTACACCACCTGTCATCCACTTCCACTTTCCTCTGGGCGTGTTGTTGTTACGCCACCTGTTAGTCATGTGGCCCCCACCTAACGGATGTGCCATGTGTTCGCGCAAGCCCTCGACACTCGGCACTTTGCAACTTCTGTAGTCAAAAATAAATTCTTTCAACCTTGAACCTCTGATACATGATGTAGCAAGGTGCCAAATATCATGCCTCTCCTTCCTCCTCGATCGACAGTTCAGGTCGAATCGCGATCTCACGATCTTAGCGATTATAGCACAAAGAACTCAGCCTCCCAACTCCCAATGCCCGAATTTGTGAAATGATCCAGATATCTGCCACCTGTCCTCCAAAATGGATGAACCTAATGTTTTCGGGACTTGACAAGTCCTCTTCCTTCTCAGCTATTACAAGGTTTTAATCCTTGCACACATTCTCCTAGATCCGACAGCTATCAGTCCTTGATACTGGATCTGATGACCCAGATCCTTTTTCCTATGCACCTCCCAAGGACTAAACCACATGCACGTACCCTTGATCCAATAGTTGTCGCAACCTCGACACTTCCTTCACGAGGGCCTCTCACCGTCTACATGACTCCTTTCCTAGGTGCTTCTAAGCACTTGAATTCCTCGCAACTTAGTGCTATCCTAGGGCTCTCGAGCCTCCATGCTCCAAATCCAATAGTAGTTGTAGCTCTACCTTGAGCATGTGCTTCTTCCTTCCCCTTGGAATATTTTCAAAGTTTCAAAGGCCTCGGCCTTTGCTTCCTCTTTGAGCTCGATCTAACTTTGATGAAATTGCCTGTGTTCTAGGAACGTTGTCACTCCTGAGCTTGTTTCACTGTGAAACCTCGCAAGTTTCTTGACCTTTTTCACCCCTTGCAGGATTCTTACACACAACGGTGCGATCCTTCCTGATCTTAAGAACTTTGAGACAAGTTCTCACCTTTGCACACTCCTTGTGCCTGGCAAGCCTTCAGATGACTGTCTATCACCACTTCACCTGAATGTTGGCCTGGTGCACTCCTTATACAGGTGTTTATCCTACTTTGAGCTTCGACTACTTAGACCTCAATGGTCTCTATCCCTTTCTCTCCTTGAAGGAATGGAAGTGCCCTCTTCTGCAACTTCCCACTCAAGCACGCCTTGCCGAGCCTAGCATGCCTTGCTGAGCCTACAGGATGTTCAGTAACCATGTGGGTGTCTTCCCTGTGACACTTCCCTTATCTCATAACTCGAAAGAGAGTTCTTCTCGGTGCACTCCTTGCACTCCCTCGATGCCCTCTTAGCAGAACTTCTACAGAATCTTTAGTGACTCTATATTTGTAACATCCCGCTCTGGCGCACTGACAAAACTTATTCTTTGGGGACACTTGCTCGCAAGTGATCTGGATTTTTATGATGATGAACCACTTAACCTTGATGATGATGCGTCATGAATGATGACAGGATGTTTTACTATTGCTATATACAGATGCTATTGACTCAGTTTCATT
>SNQJ01S0089958.1:17417-33226 GCA_010110895.2 Picea sitchensis | reverse complement strand
GGGGGAGAGTGGGGGAGAGAGAGAGAGAGGAGGGAGAGAGTGAGAAAGGGGGGAGAGGGGTGAGCGAGAGATATTTCATGTTAATAGGAACACACATGCATTCTTGCTCCCAATAACATGCATGCATTCCTAAAGCGCATGTGCGTTATTTTTATTTCAAATTTTTTTAGGAATGCACACACGTTCTTGTACATGTTTTTATTAGGAACACGTGCATGTTCTTGAGAACACTCACACGTTCTTGGGAACATGCCTATGTGGCTTGCTGAGTGGAGGTTCAGGGTTTGTCGAACCTGTCACATCAGGAATGCGTGCATGTTCTTAGAAACACACACAAGTTCCTGTGAGTGTGCATTCTCGTTGACCCCCTTGCCACTTTTTTGGCCACCAACTTCGTGCACTTACCCCCATATTTTATCTACCCTCTATAGTAGAAAGATTATTTTAGTATTTTGGCTTCGGGCTTTATGATCTTCTTATAATAGATTAATTTAATCCTGTAAAGTTTGGGTGAAAGCCCTAAAACCATTCATGGAAAACTTAGCTAGAGAAAATCACACAAAAGTTGCAAGAGAATTGAGAGAGAGAGAGAGAGAGAGAGATATCACAACATAATGAATGAGTAATACACACATTGATATATAATCCAAGAGAAACAATGCACCAATATCATGGAGTACATCCACCATAGGAGTGATCTAAACAAGATCTGGACACTAACTCACTATAATGCGATTCAACTACTAGCTAGTCTTAGTTAACTATTTAAGAGGAAATAATTTAACTAAGTGAAAAGTGTGAAGAACAAAAATAACACATTCATGTAAAGGAAGGGCACCCTCATGCTCTAAAACCTAGAGAATGGATGCATGAGTGGTATTCCACTAGTCAAATGAGGTCAATTGAGTTTGAACTAAAGTCCTAAATGAAGTGATAATGCACCCTATTTTTTAATAGGCACCCTATTTTGTAGGGAATATTCTCAGCTAAAAATTAGAAAAAAGTGTGTGTAATATCTCCAACATACCCCTTGAACACTACTAGGGTGTAATCAAGAATGGGTCCCAACTACAAGGCCATGTTAGGTACCCATTTTACAATGCATCTAAAATGAAGAAAGAAATAAAGAAAATTGCTAAGAAGTTGTGTCCTTCACTCTAAAGAGACCTCACAAATGTGCAAGGTTATGCTTGATGAAGATCTTGTTGAAGATGTAGAAATCTGTATGGATATGTTGAAGTTTTTTCGCAACCTATCTTACCTTGTAACTGATCACCTATCCGTCTACTAGGCTATTTATCACGTGGAGCAATATGCACCTGACAAGATTCCTATTTGAAGGAAGTGGAACCAAATATCGAGTTTGGTTCTTGAGGAGATTCCCTGTAGCCTCTAAATAGGGTTGAAGGTTTGAATCTTGAACTATGTAGCAATGCATGTGCATTAATGGTTCAATAGCTACAAGTGAATGAGGATGATCCTTAAATTGGAATATCGTCCTCCTTTGATCCAATGGATATCCCACAAGGCCACTTTCTTCCTGTAGGGTGGACTACACCCACTTGGGTATCTATTGTGGCTCACCATATGTATGTCTAGAATGCACATCTGTATGCTCTGGATCCCCCAAATCTATATTGAAAATCAGATCTAGAATAAAATATGAATATGTGGACTCATCATCTTGGATGTCTGGTGTAATAGGATGTGCATGTAGCTCCTAATATGCATTCCTTTGACAATTCCATGAGAAGCCGAGTTGTTGCATGTACCTACAATTTAGATTACCAAGTCTCTTGTGCCCAAATCTACTATCATCATCAGAATGAGCCAATAGCAATGAGGAATCACATTTAGTGATAAAATTAGAGAATGCATACAACTGAGACTAGTAATTAACCTCACCAACAACAATATTGGAGTTTTCATGCATGTCATATATACAAAATCAGGTGTGAATTCTACCCTTTTTCTTGTGCCTAATTGTGCTATTTGATATATAGAGAGTAGATTCATGGAGAGTTTCAAAACATGCAAGAAATTCTCAAAACTTCCATGTTGGAGCTCTACTCTCCCTTGTCGAGTGACCTTTACTGGAATATCATCATCCATGAGGATGGGAGGACTCGTGCTAGAAGTTAAAGATGAAAATACATGTTTTATGTCTCACATACGATGGGATGTGTCTGAATCCAAAATCCATCCACTAGGAGAAGAAGGAATACAAATCAAAGCATGAGAATTACCTCGTGTTGTTGTCATTTTATATTCCAAATTCTTCTTGATAACATCAAGAATGTGTTCCCAAAGATTGTTCTTGTGAAGTACCTGCACCATGAGATCAATTTGTTTCTTGATGCATGCTGATTCTGGATGATTCTCGTGATTGCATTAACCACACTACTTCCCTTTCTTTCCTTTTACACCTTTTGATCTTAAATAATAATTGAGGGGTTTGGAGTAACCTTCCTTGTTTGTCTCTACATGCACCTTTCCCTTTCTTTTCTACTTGGACTTTGGATTGGAAGTGCTACTACCATCATGCATAGAAAGTGCATGTGCCTTGCTCTCGATTAGACCCATCTCGATAAGCTTATTTTTCCCACACATTATGGAATCAATGATCTCTTCCAATGTAGGCATAATCTAAGTTCTTAAAATGTACCTTCCTGAATGAAAATTAGAGACAAAAACAACATATTTGTGACCAAGTTTTTCCAAAATTGAAAGAAAAAGTTGTTTTTCTTGTGTATATTTGTCAACACCACATCCCTTTAAATTAAGAAGAAGGGATTTGAACTTCGTAAAGAAGTCCTGGATATTATAAAATATTTTTGGATCTAAAGAATTCAGCTCTACCTCGATCACATGACCTCTCATCTCATCCTTCTTTCCAAAGATACTGACCATTGTGGTCGAAATCCCATTCAAAGTAGTACAAGCATTAATATGAATCTATAAATTGGGAGATACTCACATGCAAAGAAGACCGCGAGCCTCATCCATGTAGTTGAAATACATGGATTTCTCGATTTCTGATGTTGGTTCAACATCTATAACCATTGTCAATCGATATAATCCTCAATTTCTGAGTTGTTGTACAATCCAAGTGGGCTTAGACTTGAAATAATTATATGGCCTGACATGAATAACCTGTGTTTAATCCATCCTTCTTGACTAAATCTCCTCCCAGACCTGAAAAAATGTCTATGTGCCTTGATTCTAGCAACCTATAGGCTTTGATACCATGTGAAAGAAATCAATGTTTCTCTTCACAAGCTATGATACCATGTGAAGTTTGGGTGAAAACCATAAAACCATTCACATAGAACCTAGCTAGAGAAAATCACATAAAACTTGCAAGATAATTGAGAGAAAGAATGAGAAAATCTATTAATCACAACATAATGAATGAGCAATACACATGCTAATATATAATCTAATATAAGAAATGTGCCAATCTCATGGAGTACATGGGACATTGGAGTCATCTAAAGGAGATATGGACACTAATTCACTAGAATGAGAGTAAACTACTAGCTAGTCTCGATTAACTATTTAAGAGGAAAGAATTTAATTGAGTGACAAGTGTGAAGACAAAAAATAACACATTCATTCAAAGGAAGTGTGCCCTCGTGCCCTAAAACCTAGGGAATAGATGCATGAGTGGTCTTCCACTAGTCAACTGAGGTCATCTAAGTATGAACTGAAGTGATAATGCACCCTATTTTATAGGAAGAACCCTATTTTGTATGGGGATATTCTCAGTTAAAACTTAGAAAAAGTGAGTGTGTAATATCACCAACAAATCCCTTATTCTCAATTTCTTCATTGCACCACAGTTTCTCTTTAAATTTACTTATGATAGTACTTTTAATAGTATCAATATTCTCAATTGAGTTCCTCATTTATCCTTCAATGGTTAATCCAAGAATATTCATCTTTAGTGTACCCTCTCTCAAGTGTTGAGTGACTTTTACTCGTATTTAAAAAAAATACCAAGAATATGCTCAACTTTCAGTACAATTAGTTTATGCTCACACATTAAGCACCTCATCACATCCTTACTCTCAATGGTTTGAAAACCAACATCCACGGGGAGGATTGGATAGGTCATATTACTTTTAATTTAAGATTATTAATTATAATAAACTTCTACATCTACATGTTTTTCTCCAAGTTTCTTCAAAAATGATACAAGCCCAATTTACTTCACATAGATATAAGATCACTAGAGTAACAACCACAATGAGGACTTTATTTTTTTCCTTATAACCAAAAATATATTTTTTTACAATGTGTTTCAAGACCAAGATATGCTTTCCAACTTCTATTAACCCTTATTTCCATACTATACTTCCAATTGATCTTGCAGAGATATTTGTATAAAGAAATTCCTCCATGATGTGAAATTGTAATACACAAAATTAGGATTGTCATAATCTTTCCCTCATTAGAATTTACTCACATTCCAAATCTAGAAAATAAATTCTTTGAGAATTTTAAGTTTCCTATCAAGATCAAAGAGATTCCATTACAAAAAATGATATCAGAAGAATTGATTATTTCATCCAAATTGGTGCCAACACAATCTCATCCATAATTTTAAGATTGACTTTACAAAGGTGTAAAGGGTTGATCCTACATTTTATTTGCATATTGTTTCTTATTTATGTTAATTAGCACTTTATAATTATTTATTTTGATAGACTTGTCAAATGCATCTCTAACAGATTTATGCAAATCATGCCATTAGTTAGTATTTTAATTTTTGTTTTGAAAGAATATTCAAAAGAATACTTGGTTGTACAAGTTAAGAGATTTTTTTGTAAAGTTATGATGAAGGTCCTCAATATTATTACTCCTAAATAGGGATTTTATTTATTCTTTAAATATTTTAGAAAAATTCAATTCCCACTAACTCATTTGTTTAAGGTGTGGGTTTCATTTTCTAGGCGACCCTATTTCAATACCTTTATGGCATGTTTAGTTTGGAAGAAATCCAAAAAAATCCAGCCATGCTAAGGGTTGGTGAGGCCCATGCTAGGTGCAATCTATGGGTGGTTTTGATGGCTTAGATTCCCTTGGGTTGTGGTTTCTTAGCCAACGGTTGAAATGTTGCCCCCCTAAGTGACAAACAATTCTAACAAAAAAAAAATGTTTTAGAAAAATGTTTGGTTTATTTTTGTTGGAGATCAAATTCTTATTACTATTGTATATTGAATTTTCTATATGACATGATATCGTATGTGAATGAATATCTTATTACAATGATGAGTGTTCTATATATAAAGAACATATGGTAACCATGGTAATCATCCGTGAAGAAATGCATCCATTGGGTAATACATATATTTATACGTTATATTATATTATACATATAATATAAATATATTTTATGTTATACTTTATACTTTATTATATATATTTATACTTTATACTTTATTTTATATATTTATAATTTATATTTTAAATATATTATTACATTAATAATATTATAATTAATAATATTGCTTAATAATTAATAATTAATAATCATATTATTAATTATCAATGTAGTAGAATGTCTTTCCAATGCTCCTCAAACATTAACACTTCTTCTCAGCTAGGGACACATTCTACATTATTCCAAGATTACCTCTGAATAATACTTGTGGGTAGCACTCAAATATGCTATCCACAAGTATTATTGTGATATGAACAAAGATATAAATCCACACCATACTCACACAACATATAGATACATAAAACAAATACTCTTTTATTTAAGGTAAACAAAATTGTTTATTTATGAAGTTGTATGTTATCATTTTTAACATTTAACATTTTGAAATTCCATAGTTCCAATTGATTTATATTTCTTTTATTCACCTTTTTATTAATTTTTCTCTTTCCAACCTTTGATGCCCTTAGGGATATTTTATTTGGATTTCTCTTTCCACACTTCTACATGGTGTGGGTTAAAAGGTTAATTAAAAAGTCTCACAAATATAGTTGTTCCATTTTTTAAAGTGTTTTTGGTTATTTTTCATACAAAAAATATTAATTAAAAAATTATTTTTGAAGATATTAAATTTATTAATTATTTTAAAGATTATTTAATTATCATGTTTTAAATTGAATTAAAATAATATCTTTTTTCTATAAATAAATATTTTTATTTTAGAAATAAGATGAAGGATGGTGATGATACATCTCAATGTTTTTAATTTTTATAATTTAATTATTAGATTATAATGTCAATAAGTGTCTCCCCTATTAAAAAGTGGTAGAATAATTTTTCTTTTAAATTAAAAATACAGTTTTTGTAATTACAAATCATAGATGTTGACATATTTTCATCCTCTTTTCTACACCAACTAATGATATTTTCAATATTAAACTCTTTACATTTAGAAATGCAAGAAAGCCCACAATATTTTGCATATAATAGATAGTTTGCATTCATACTCACATATCAAATATATAATGTTAATTCATGATTAGGGAAGAAACAATTTTATTAATTTCACAATTATTATAAATACAATAATACAGATTTTAAATATTAAGGTTTTTAAAAATATTTATGCTTATAAAATATTCATTTCTTTTATTTAATCATTATTATATATATAATTATACATGTATATATGTCAATAAAATAACATTAATAAATCATATTTTTTATATTTTTATATATTTTTAAGAAAATCACAATAATCACAATAATGTATATCTACTAAAAACCACCCCCTAAATGGAAGTGGGTAGGAAGTTGAACCTTTGTCTCTTAAAAAAATTAAAAATCTGCTATATCAACCATAACCAATCATTTATTTATGTCCATATTATTTTTCACATTTTAAAACTTGAATCTTATATTTAACATATCCACAATAATATATTCCACTACAACCAACCATTTAATTATGTTTATATCATTTTTTATGCTTTTTTTTTTAATTAATAACTTTCTATATCAATCATTTTTACTTATTTAACTTCACTAAAAAAAACTCTACTTATATTCATCATAAACAACCATTTATTTAAGTTACATTATTTTCCAAATTTTTAAATTTGAACCTTATATTTACCACAATAATGTATTTCCGACAGTAAACCATTCATTTATGTTTACATCATTTTCCATTTTTTTTTTAATTAATAACTTTCTATATCAATCACTGTTACTTACCTAACTATACTAATTAATAAAAATTGTATTAATGATTATATGTAATAATTAAAAAAAATTATGTTAATAACAATGACAAGTATCTATACCATCAGAATTGCAATTAACAAAAAGTAATCCCTATGGACATTCACCGTCCACGAATGTGTTAGTACATAAGTACATGCACATTTATAAGATTCCGAAGAACAGGTTCTTGACAAAAGTACCGAGGCTCTGCTGTAACCCTTTATTAGTGACGAGTCGTAGATGGGTTACTATAATAAACCCCAAACTTCTGAATTTCTCACTGAGGATCGCAGCGTGCCGCTTCGATACCAGTCAGATTCTGGATCAATTATTTCGCCCTCAGTAAATGGAGATCGGCTTAGGCGGATTGGCTACTGTGTTTGCTCTGCTAATCCTAACCATTTTCTTCTGCAGGTACTTACTCGTATCAAATAGGAACACAAATGTACCGCTGAATTTGTTATATGTACAATTGAAAAATTATGTTAATAACAATGACAAGTATCTATACCATCAGAATTGCAATTAACAAAAAGTAATCCCTATGGACATTCACCGTCCACGAATGTGTTAGTACATAAGTACATGCACATTTATAAGATTCCGAAGAACAGGTTCTTGACAAAAGTACCGAGGCTCTGCTGTAACCCTTTATTAATGATGAGTAGTAGATGGGTTTCTATAATAAACCCCAAACTTCATCCTCTCATCATCTGAATTTCTCACTGAGGATCGCAGCGTGCCGCTTCGATACCAGTCAGATTCTGGATCAATTATTTCGCCCTCAGTAAATGGAGATCGGCTTAGGCGGATTGGCTACTGTGTTTGCTCTGCTAATCCTAACCATTTTCTTCTGCAGGTACTTACTCGTATCAAATAGGAACACAAATGTACCACTGAATTTGCCTCTAGTGGGCATGACGCCTTCGTTGATGTGGAATCTCGGCAATTTCTACCAATGGGCAGCAGGAATTGGTGGGAGTATGAGCTTCATGTCCGGTGTTTTCAAGCCAAATTTCCATGTTATTACATCCAGTCCTGCAAATTTAGCGTACATTCTTGACAACAACTGCGCCAACTTTGCCCGGGCTACTCCTGACTGGGTTTTTGATATAGCTGGAGATGGGCTATTAGCCGATGAATATAAAAACAGTAGCGATTCTCGGGATTACAGAATAAGTTTTACCCAAAAATTAGTGGAAGAAAGGCTTGTTCCAATTCTCGAAGAGGCCTACAAGAAGGATGTGATTATAGATCTTCAGGACGTATTTCTTCGGTTTGCGTTTGATAGTTCAACGTGCATGGTATCTGGAAAGCACATCGGGGTTCCTGCAGCTTCCTTTATCAAAACATTTGATGAAGCCAGTGAAGCATGGGCTCATAATCTAGTAGTCCCGCCTGCTGTATATAAACTGATGAAATGCCTGAACATGATGAACTCTACAGAGGCAAAAGAGGTCAAGAATATAGTCCATGAATATGTAAGCCAGATGGTGGAGTCTAGAAAGAGTGAGCTCGCTAATAAGAGTACCGCAGAGAGCAAAGTGGGTACTGATATTCCCTCCTAAGCATAATCTTTGCTTCTAGGGTTTATCTTGGAGCTCTTTGCTGGTTCTTCTGGCTTTTGAGCAAGCATCCAGAGGTAGAAGATAAGATATTAATGGAAATCTCTGAGGTCATGGACACAGACAGCCATTCGATCTATCGTGATAAGTGGAATTTTAATATGGATGAGCTGAAGGACATGAAGTATTTAGAAGCTGGCACTTACTCTACTTATCAAGGATGGACTTCCCGTCACATTGCAGTCAAGGGAGGACGCTCTCCACGCTCTTTGATTGAGATGCTCTATGATTTCAGGGTTTAGGGTTTTAATGATTCTAGGTCTTAAGCTCTTATCTATGATATTAGAATTGTTTAAATAGATTATTTCTCATATGTTCACTCCCTCCTCAATGAACTAGACTATCTCTGATGTTCCATCTTATCCAATATATCATTATTTTTCTTTTCTCTTATTGAATAATGATATATCATCAGTATACATGGTATATATGATGTGGCTTTATGGTATGTATGATGGGGCTTTATGTTGTTCATCATAACCTTCCATTGTATATGAGGTTGCATCAAGGGCCAACTATTTTTGCAAGGGATCAATGTGGAATTCATCAAGTTTTATATCATATTTCAATTTGTGAAAGGATATAAATTAATTTAAAAATTTTAAAGAATATAAAATATTAATAAATTTTGTTTAGTATTTTACTTTTATAAAAATCAAAATTAGATGATTTTTTTTTGTTTTAATATTAACAAATTATACAAAAGGTGTTATAAATATTATTAAATTTAAATTTGTATGGATAGGGAAAGCATTTCTTCATCCCCACATTTTTTTTAGTATCAAAAATATTATATGTTGTTTCTTATTATTAAATTAAGAGAATTTTTTATTCTCCAATTTATTTGTCACTTTGGAACTTCTAAAAGTTCATACTTATTTTAGTAATATTAATTTACCTCTTTAAGCTAGTTATGGTAGAAAGATAAGTTTGATAGATTCTAAGTTGGGGTTGATGATCTATTCACAATTCAACTTTCTTGTATTCCCCATACTTCTCTTTAACTTTATTTGTGATATTGCTTTTGATGATATCCCTATTTTGTAGAGGGATGTATCCCTTTATTCTCTAATGGTTTAGCCAAGAATCAACATCTTAAGGCCACATTAAGTTTTGAGTGTCTATTGAAATTCAAAGCAATACAAGGAAGTCTCTTATCCTTCATGTTAATTATCATATGCTTTTGGCTTATATACCTAATCAAGAGGATAGGATATGGTGTACTTCTTTTGATTATAGATTATAAATTATAAACCTAATCAAGGGTCTTGTATTGAGATTCCAATTTTTCCAACCTATCAACAATAGAGCGGGTGGTCATATTATCTAGGGTGTTGATACGAGGTGGTTTATAGGGCTCCACCATGTGTAAGTTTGTTAAAAAAGGTTACCGAGTCACGAGGACAAGGGAGTGTTAAGTTATATAGAAATTTGATACATGTGTAGGGTCCAACAGTAGTACTCATCCCAATATCTCATGGCACTAACTAAAGAGGCTCAACTGTTCCCTTAGCCATACTACTTGACTACCTATGTACTAGAGAGTGATCTCTCCAAGTGTTGTTCTTGATATACTATAGCAACAAGATGGATGATAAGTTTATCTAATGTTGGTTTCAAGTATATCTAGGGAAATTCCTATATAATCAAGTGTATGTGGAAGAGAGATTATGTACACATGTTTTTGTAGATATTACACTCTCACCTAGGCAATTCTTTTCCTAAGGTTGATAGTCCAATCTCGAAGGCGCTTCCATATATGAGAATATTCTCTCTTGAGAATATTCCCCTACAAATTAGGGCACCTTCCCTCTTCAGTTCAGAGTTAGTTACACCTCAGTTAAACTAGTGGAGGCTAGTCATGCATGGAAATCTTGGTTTTATCATCAACATTTGCATGCTCACCTTGGTTTCCTCACCAAGAGGGTGCATATCTTGTGATTGCATGCGTTTTTATCACCTCCACATGTGTGACTTAGTTAACTAATGATTGCATGGATCATTTAACTAGGATTAGGTGAAATATTACTTCATTTTTTCCGAGTGAGTGTCTAGATCTCTCTAGATCACTACTATGGTGCATTCACTTAGCCATGTAGAGTATAACCTATGTATTATTAAATTTAATCATTTATTTAATATAATTCATTCTTTTTCTCAAGCTTGTCTCTCTTTCTCTTCTCTCTCAAACAATCTTTATGTGGTTATTGTACTAGCTAGATTCTCTGTGACAAGCTTCCATGAAAATTCACATGGTATCAGATCTTTTTTGCTAGGATAAAGTGAATAATAATTTTATTTGTAGGTTCAGGAGGAAGTTGAAATCAGAAAGGATGGATTACTCACTGAAAATACTTCTCAGGCCACATGACTATTCCGAGTGGAAGATAAAAATTCCACATAAGCTCAGATGCATAGTCTTGTACCTTATTACAATGGCTATAGAGGTGGAGCCAACATTAACTATCAAGAAAAATAAGTATCTCAACCACATGGATGAGTTCTACGGCCTTATCTGCATGTTTATGTCCCCTGAGCTTCTGTTTCACATTAAATATTGTACCACACCAGATGAGATTTGGAAAAAGTTGGAAGATCTATTTGGAAAAAAGGATGAAATGAGAGGCCACATGCTTGAGGTAGAGATGAAATGAGAGGCCACATGCTTGAGTCCCTTATTTTTCATATAAAGGGATGTGGTATTGAAAATTGTGTGAAAAATCAACTCAAGACAATCAATTGATACTTTCTATTTTGGAAAAACTTGGTCCGGATTATCCTGTGTTCATCTCAACATTCCATATAATGAGATTCACTTCAAGAGAAATGTGGAAAATTCTTACATTGGATCAGTTTATTAAGTCCCTAACTCATGACCAATATAAGTTCATCAAAATGGGGATAATCAAGGGACTCAATGCACATGCACTTGTTATGCATGAGAGAAAAAATGCATGCAATCCAAAGATCAAGCAAAAAGGGAAAGGAAAGGCACATTCTGAACACAAGATGGAAGGAAGTCCTAAGCCCTTTGATGATTCCTCCAAATTCTAAGGTGGAAAGGGAAAGAAAGGGAAGTCTAAATTCGGTTACTGCAACCACGACTATCATCTCGAATCAACATGCATGAAGAAAAAAAAAAATTGATGGTGAAAATACTTCAGAAGAAAAACTTTAGGGAACACATTCCTGAGACTACCAAGAAGAAGCCGAAAGATAAAGCGCCAAAAAAATGAGGTAACTCTCATGATTTAATTTCTATTCATTCCTCTCTCGATGCATGGATCCTAGATTCATGTGCATCCCATCATATGGAAGCCTCATAAAATGTTTATCTTATTTTACTGCACGCATGGGTCCTCCCATTATCATGGGAGATGATACCCCAGTTGAGGCCATTGGAAAAAGGAGGGTAGAACTCGAACATGGACGTTTTGAGAACATATTTTGTGTTCCAAAACTATCCGTGAATCTACTCTTTGTTTATCAGATAACACATTCTGACACAGGAAAAAGGGTGGCATTCACATATAATTTTGTTACCATATATGACATGAATGATAACTCAAATATTGTTGTTGGTGAGGTAAATCACCAGTCTCATTTGTATACATTCAGTAATTTTATTGCTAAATATGATTAGTCTTTACCACTAATGCATGATTATAATGATAATAGATTATGGAATGAGAGATTTGGTCATCTAAACTTCAAATACATGCAACAACTTAGCTAACAGGGAATGGTCATATTCTTTCCCAGCATACACTTTTCCAAAGGAGTTTGTCAAGGACGCATTCTTGGAAAACATCCTCTAGAGAAGTTTGAAAAAGGGAAGGCTTGGAGGGCCTCATCTCTCTTGAAGCTCATCCACATTGATCTAATGGGACCCTTTCCACATCTATCAATTAGCAAGGTGATGTGCATTCTTAAATTTATTGATGATTTCTCACAATACACTTGGGTGTATTTTCTCAAGAATAAGTCTAAAGTTTTTAAGCATCTCAAAGACTTCAAAGCTCATGTAGAGACTCAATCCGGGAGGAAGATCAAAATCCTCCACAAAAATAATGGGGGGGAATATGTGAACCGAGATTTCCATCATCCTTTTTTAGAGGCCAATATATAGATGCAACATACAATACCTTTCACTCTACAATAGAATGGAGTAGCTGAGAGGAAGAAAAAATCCTTCAAAGAGATGGCCACTTGCATGTTGCATGCAAGGTATTTACCTTCCAAGATTTTGGCTGAGGAAATTAACTGTGCTAACTACATTCAGAATAGATCTCCTCAGATATCTATCAAGGACATGACTCCCTTTGAGGCATGGAGCAAAAACAAACTAGAAGTCACCCACTTTTAAATATTTGAATCAATCGTGTTGGCTCTTGTACCCTTTGAAAAGAGGAAAGCATTAGATCCATAGAGTAACACATGAATATTCATGGGATATCCTGATGGTGTGAAGGGTTACCGATTGATTGATCCCTCAACTTATAAGCTCATTATTGAGTGAAGTGTCCAGTTTGAATAAATTCCCTTGCATGCGCCATTTGAGCCACATGCATAGACCTCTACAATTATTCTTGCACCAGACATAAGCGATGATGAGTCCACTCATTTAGATCATGGTTCAGATCTAAGATCTAAGTATGATTCAGAATATGATGATAATGTTGATGATGAGCCCAAAAAGATGCCCGAGTGGGAACATACCACCCTACAGATAGCAGGTGACCTTGTGGGGGATCTAGTAGATCATTGGAGGAAGAGGTCCCAATTTTTGGATCCTTATCATGCACTCAAAACTACCGAAATAGTTATTCTCATGCATTTATGAATGGTTCTAGCTTCATACCTGTAGAGCTATGCAGAGGTTATAGGAAATCCCTTCTAACAAGCCACTATGTAAGAGGATTAGAACTCTCTCCTCGAGAACCATACTTTGGATCTAGTTCAACTTCCTTCAGATAAGAAGCTTGTCATATGTAGATGGGTCTACATGAAAAATAAGGAAACAAATGGACATGTGAGTTTTCAGTAGATTCAGAGGATCGACTATGAAGAAACATTTGCTCAAGTAGAAAACATGGACTCCATCTGATTGGTCCTTTCAATTGAAATAGTAAGGGGGTGGGAATTTCACCATATGGACGCGAAGAATTACTTATTTCATGGGGATATATTATAGAATATTTACATGGAGTAGCCTCTAGGGTTCATAGAAAATGCATCCTTAGTATGTCGACTAAAAAAGTCACTCAATTTCCTCAAGCAGGTGCCTAGAGCATGGTATGCAAATATGGATGCTTATTTTATTTCTCAACATTTTGTTAGATGTAGATAATATCTAAACTTCTACTTGTTGATAACCTTATACTCCTTATTGATCCTAGTTATATATGCTCATGACCTCCTGATCACATGAAGTTTGGCCTCAACAATTGTTGCGACCAAAGACATTATTCATGACAGTGTTTTCTACCACATACATGGATCCATTGCACTTTTCCTTGGTTTCGAGATCAGTCAAGATGCTTCATGAATGAAGCTATCTTAGAATAAGTGTGCCATAGATATATTTTTAAAATTCCACATGATTGATTGCAAGTTGACAACCACACTCTTTTTTTTCTGGGGTACATCTTGAGGATGGCAGGGATATACCATTGGTGGAAAGCACCTTGTATTGAAAAATTATGGGGATCCTTCTATATCTCACCCACACCCAACCAAATCTCTCATATGTAGTAGGGGAAGTTTTCAGGTACATGCAGGAGTCGCATGAGCTACACTGGAAGAATTCCAGGTGGATCCTCATATATGTTCAGGGCACCACTAGTTATGGGATCAACTATGAAGTAGGTTATGCATTGCATCTCATGTGATTCATAGATTCTTATTGGGCTAGCGATAACACAGATCACAAGTCCACTTCTAGGTACGTGCTTTGTTTGGGTTCCAGTACTATCTATTGGTTGAGAAAAAAGTAGTCAGCTATTTATTTATTATCAGCAGAGGCCAAGTACATAGGAGTGATCAACATCACTAAGCTCGACATCATATTCCACCATTCAAATGTCATTTGGTGTGACAATCAAAGTACTGTAAAATTTTGCAGAGACCCAGTGCAACAACAACGAACCAAACACATCAAGATCCATATTCATTACATCATAGAGATGGTACATGATAGGATCATTGATTTGCAGTACTGTTCATATCATGAACATAATGCAGACATCTTCACAAATAAATTTACAGAGAAGAAGTTCCACTTCTTGCATGATCATCTTAGAGTGAAGGACATAGTTGCTTAGCAACTAATTTTGTTCCTTCTTCATTTTTTATGCATTCTACTTTGAGGGGGGGGGGGGTGTGGTTTACCATGAGGTTGTCCCTCTTTCCTCTATTTACAATGTTCATTATTAGATGCATTGTAAAATGGGTAACTAACATGGCCTTGGTTGTCAGGACTCATTCATCATTTACACCCTAGTGGTGTTCAGGGGGGTGTTAGAGATATTACACAATCACCTAGGTAAGTATTTTTGTAAGGTTGATATTCCAATGTTGAGGGTGCTTCCATAGATGAGAATATTCTCTCTTCAAAATATTACCCTACAAAATAGTTCACCTCCTACAAAATAAGGCACCTTCCCTCTTTAGTTCAGAGTCAATTATACCTCAGTTAGACCAGTGGAGGCTACTCATGCATGACAACCTTGGTTTTATCACCAGTAGTTTCATGTTCACCTTGGTTTCCTCACTAGGAGGGCACATATCTTATGCATGTGGCCAAGAGGGTGAATATCTTGTGATTTCATGTGTTTCTCTCACCTCCGCAAGTGTGACTTAGTTAACTGATGATTGCATGGATAAATTAACTAAGACTAGGTGGAAGATTACTATGATTTTCATCAGTGAGTGTCTAGATTTCTCTAGATCACTACTATGGTGCATTCACTTAGTCATGTAGAGTGTTGGGTAGG